>BOPP01000227.1:1793520-1811988 GCA_017312745.1 Gryllus bimaculatus | reverse complement strand
GAGAGAGAGGAGAGAGAGAGAGAGAGAGAGAGAGAGAGAGATAGAGAGAGAGAGAGAGAGAGAGAGAGAGAAGAGAGAGGAGAGAGAGAGAGAGAGGAAGAGAGAGAGAGAGAGAGAGAGAGAGAGAGAGGTAGAGAGAGAGAGAGAGAGAGGAGAGAGAAGAGAGAGAGAGAGGAGAGAGAGAGCGAGAGAGGAGAGAGAGGAGAGAGAGTAGAGAGAGGAGAGAGAGAGAGAGGAGAGAGAGAGAGAGAGAGAGAGAGAGAGAGAGAGAGGAGAGAGAGGAGAGAGAGAGAGAGAGAGAGAGAGAGAGAGAGAGAGAGAGAGAGAGAGAGAGAGAGAGAGAGAGAGAGAGAGAGAGAGAGAGAGAGAGAGAGAGAGAGAGAGAGAGAGAGAGAGAGAGAATGAGAGAGAGAGAGAGAGAGAGAGAGAGAGAGAGAGAGAGAGAGAGAGAGAGGAGAGAGAGAGAGAGAGAGAGGAGAGAGAGAGAGAGAGAGAGAGAGAAGAGAGAAGAGAGAGAGAGAGAGAGAGAGAGAGGAGAGGAGGAGAGAGAGAGAGAGAGAAGAGAGAGAGAGAGAGAGAGAGAGGGAGAGAAGAGAGAGAGAGGAGAAGAGAGAGAGAGGAGAGAGAGAGAGAGAGAGAGAGAAGAAGAGAGAAGAGCGGACGAGAAGAGAGAGAGGAAGAGAGAGAGAGAGAGAGGGAGAGAAGGAGAGAGAGAGAGAGAGAGGACGAGAGAGAGCGAGATGAGGAGAGAGAGAAGAGAGAGAGATGAGAGAGAAGAGAGAGTAGAGAGAGAGAGAGAGAGGAGAGGGAGGAGAGAAAGAGAAGAGAGCATTAAGCACGAACAAGAAACAAACATGCAAAGGATATTTTTATATACTAGATATTTTCCCCCGTGTGGGGTTGCTGGTCCCCCAACGGGCGCCCCCCTCCCCGGGTGCGTATAGGGTGATGCCCGACCAGACTTGTCTGGTGGGAACTGGAGAAATTAAAGACCCGGGGTGGACCAAAACCAGCGAAGACGGAGAAGATGACATCAACAGCTCAGAAGACGAAAAAGATGCTCAAAAGGTCTCCAACGGCAGAAGAGGCGGATGACTTAAATACCTCTCTTCTCTCAAAAAACTGCTACCTTGCAGAACATGATGGCTCGTCGAAGGTTAGAGAAAGGAACCCTCGAGAAAAATTCCCTGGTCCTCCAAGTTGGGAGTTGAGATGTTGGGCCTGAATATCTTCGCTCAGAAAAAGACTAAATATGCACGAGTCCCAAGCAATAAGCCTTGGAGTCGCGGTAGTTTTTGACGACTTGGCCTTCGAAATAGGTTTATGAATTTTGTAACTTGGAATGTACCAGGCATAGCCACGAAGGAATCCAAAGTGTTAAAAGAATTGGACAGGTTAAATTTATATGTTGCTGCCCTATCTGAAACTAAAAAGGAAGAGATGGGTTTGGAAGAGACTCAAAATTACGTGTACATATACAGCGGAGTAAATAAAGAAAGCAGAGTATAGAAAGGAGTATCCATTGCCATGCGCAAATAATTGAAACATCACATAAACTAACGGTGCTACAGAATGTCACAGACTTTTCCGTATTATATTTATATTTCCTTTGGTCTCGGCTAGCTATACGAACTTGCCATACATTCTTGCCAGCTTCCATCTATCGCCGCCCAAAGTACCTCTTTGGATTTCTCGTTTTTTTCGGTTTGCTAATAGTACAGCGGAAATATTATTTTAAAAATATTAACGAGCAGTAAAACCACGTCTAATATGGCAATTTTTTTGAAAAATTTGGAGCCGTGTTAAAGAAAATTGTATTTAAGCGCTACTTGGATATGAAACTTGAACTTCTTTTCACAGAAAACTACTGGGTTTTCGAAAAACGTCATACGAAGTCATTTCAAGCACTTCCAGTCACAAATAAAATAGTTTTTACAAATCACTGGAACTATGCATATTAAAGGCGTCAGAGATTTAAAAAAATTACGTTTGTGTAATTTTTGAAACACAACAGAATACAGTAATATTAATTCTACGTCATCCAAAACATTGCAATTACCACTATCCATTCGAAAACTTTTAAGAAAAAAATTGGAGAAAATTGGATTAAAGTGCTTCTAAAAATGCGGAATTTTGAGCTCATTTTAACAGAAAACTGTAGGATTTTTGAGAATCTTGACACTATTTTATGATTGAACTGACATTATTTACAGCACATGTACTCATTAATACATTAATGTAAACAAATTGCAGCTAATGTAATTATTAATGACGTGAGAGACAAGTGAAATAAATTATTTTTTTCTAATTTTTGTAAAAAACAAATCATAGATCAAGATGGCGTTTATGTCATCTTACAGTCATTTTGTTTTTGTATTTTTTTTAATTGCACAAATTGTACGCAATAATGCGCGACCACTACAAATATTGTCAAAAAAATGTGCATGACCTTAATGAAAGACCTCACTATGAAGAACAAATTTTATTTGAAGGAAAAATCTCTATCTTCAATTTTGTAGTTGTAGGAAGACACCGAAAAAATTCATACTTTTCAAATTTTCGAAAATTCAGAGCTAACCGTTAAAATTAAACCTATACCACTTTATATGTGTATGTTACTTCATTCTTACAATAAATTTAAAAGCAAAAATTTGGAGCTGCTTTTGAGAAAATTTTGAAAATGTCAAGAGGGCTTCATGTAAAGTACCCCCAAATTTTAAAGAATCATTTCAAAAATCTCAAAGCTTGGACTCGAGCCAGATGGTCAGGGGTTTCTTCCCAAAACGTTTTCCGTTAAAATCTCGAAATCAATTTTCCGCAGCATTACATAACTTTCCCTATATTTACTCCGTAAATATGCAAGTATACGGAAAAGTAAAAATGGGGTGGTATTAATTAAAACCTACGTCGTATGGTCGTATTACCGCCTATGCGCCATCGGACAGTGCACTGATACCGATAAAATAGAATTTTTTACCAACTTGACAAACCCTCTGGACAAAATTGGAAAAAGAAAGGAAATATGTTTAATGGGCGACCTTAAAGGAAAAGTAGTAAGACAATATGGAAGAAACGTAGTAGGTAAATTTGGAGAAGATGCAAGAAACGGGAATGCGGAAAGACATAGATATGTGCGAACAATATCAATTGAAGGTATGGATTTTTGACGTCACGCGGAGGGCAAACCTATAGTGAAGTGAACGCAGCGTTTATATCCCAATTTTACTGACATCAAACTTTATATATGACATAGTGATGTTAATGTAGATGAACATGTGTTATGAAGTCTATTTTTATTTTAGTATTAAATATATAATTCATATCTACATGGGATTATTTTCTATTTCAAAGAGGAGCTGAAGATATGTACATCCGTAGCCAATGAAGTTTCAAAAACCTTGATGTTTCTCCCCAATCAAAAATTTTAAGAATCTTTTGGAGATCATTCAATTTCCTCAGAAACTTTCTGAAAAAAGTTTTGTAGGGCGTACATTTTGTCTCTCCGAACCTTTGACTTGCAGGCGATAAGGGATAATAGTGTGAACAATCGAAAGGTCTTGTGTTGATGCTGTCAAAAGTTGCTTGATGTCACTATGATTGATTTGTTTTCCGTCATAAAAAATCCATTACAAAGAAAATAATTTCTTAGGAGTTTCAAGAGGTGAGGTGCATTAGGAAAAATGTACACTTTCATATTTTCATTCACGGAATGGGGAAAAAGTATTTACATAAGAGTATAAACCAATCATTCCAAAATCTTATATTATTCGCTCCCATGACACAAGTCAATGCAATAACAATGGAACCTGCATGAAAAACTTTTTCAATTATTTCAAACATAATTGTCATTATAATATCCATACCAAATAGGTTGTCTCGATTGTTCAATCAGTTCCCTTGCCATTACAGTTTGGCACTTGGAATGAGGTCCAACTTTCTTCTTGTCTTTCCTATCTATACATATCATACTTGAAATATAAATTTCATCAAATGAGTGAGAAATACTAATAAATGAAGGGGTGGTAGAATTAATGCCTTCTCTATCATTACTTTTAAAACATCTTCTAGTAGACCTTCCTCCACGTTACAGGATAAAGCCCACTTTCGAAGGCAGGAAATGGATATTTTTTCTCCTTAAATATAAGTATGTATCATTTCTTAGTGAAATTGCTGAGGGGACCAACAAATAACCTTTTGTTGCGGATTAAGTAGCATCTTAATTGACCTCGAGTAAAATTTTTGGATAAAGTGGTACTCAACCTATCCTGTAGGTCTCTCTCCTTAATAGTTTTTAAAGATTAGTTTTTTGTTCTCAATTTCTATTTTCATTTTTTTTATTTTCTATTTCTAAAGCAGAAACTTGATTCTTTAAAATCTGTATATATTTTTGTGTATTATCCTCTTTTACTATGAAAATAATTTGCACTTTCAAATCCTGCCTAAGTTTGCTTGTTTTACTAAGCCTATTTTCATATTTTTTTTATAGTACCGGAAGCAGAAATAAATACTCACGTTTCAGGAATTTCATTATCGCACTCATCTTGGTGGTTAACAGTAAGGCTCTCATCTGAATTGTCTTCTAACATTTCTTTAGAAATTGCATGCATTTTTCTTTTCTGCACCCTCTTATTTCTTTGCACAGATTTGTCTGAATTCTTTACTTCTCTGGGCAACTTTTCTATGGGTATTGCATCCACTTTAAGATTTCTAGATCTTTCAGGATTGTCACCCAATAATTTTTGTTTCTGGGGGACCGAGAAAACCATTTACCTTAAAATGAATTGAACAAATTCGCGCTAGATAATAAAATCAATAATATTAATTTTTGAAATTATTAATTGATTAACACAAATAAATTGTTATTTGCACTATTCGTTCATGTAACAGTTCTACTAATAATATGAAGCAATAGCACTTTACGTCGGTATTGAAAGGAAGACATGCCCCAGAACTGTTTTCTATATTAAACTTATTGCGACTACAGGCAAGAATCCATCTCTCCGTAATGACACCAGGTGGTGGAAAATGACGATATTTCACCTTTTTATTTTTGGTTGCTCTGGAGTAGTTATTACAACCAAAACTCACCCATCCGGACACGGTGAAATCAAACTAATTCGCTTATGCGCGCCACTCACTTCCCCATGGATATAACCTGCCACCCATATGATGCCATGAGCAAACCGGGCGAATTTTCGACGCGAACTCGGCACACCATGCATGTACACTTACGACGTGAAAACAAGCCTTTATAGTTTGTTGACCAACCCTGAGAGTGCAACACTGAAGCAATGAACATAATACTGGTAGCGAAATTTGCCAAATAGTTATAGTAACCCTACATTCTTTCGTAAGTGATAGTAAATGTGGTAGCCACCAATCTCGAGGATATTTCAAAAAATTGTCAATTTCTTGCTAACACGATTCTGTTAATAATGGACAATATCAATATTCTAGCGGAAAGTGTAATCAAAATAGAGCAGGTAAGCTGTGTTATTTGTGGTTAACAGTTAAACCTAGTTTTGTGAATAAATTAAAAAAATATTTTCTAATTATCCACAGATTAAAGAGGAATCGTGTGATTATCAAGAAGAGAGTATCTGGAAATGCACTGTGAGTTGTATTTTAAAACAGTTGTAGCCACATTTGAATTTTTTGGTAATTGAGTGTCATGAACATTGAAAGATCACTACCTAAGAATTGTATTAAACAGAGAAGATCAATAATGATTGACTTCTAATTTAATATTTTTCAAACAGTAGTATCCTTTTTATATTAATGACAGTCAAAACAATTCTTTTTTAGATAGTAAATATTTATTCTCTTGTCTATAAACCACAATGTTTCACGAACCAATTTGTTGCATCTTCAGGTGTATTGTAATACAGATTATTTTTTCAATTATCACAAATGTGTCTTCCTTAAACTATACAATTTAGAATAACATTATAAAATTACAAAATTAATTAAAATTAATAAAGGGAAAAATAAGAAGTTTGATGCAACAAAAACTAATGGTATGAAATTCTGATGGAAGGACATTTTTAAAAAATTCATTCCTTTTGAGTGTTTGTTGCTTCATTCTTCTTACTTTCCACTTGATTATTTTATTTAATTGTAATTTTATATTTTAATTAATTTACTTTGTCTAGAGGAACAAGTAGCAAAAACAATTCATTACGTTATGGCAAACACAACAACAAAATAAATTTGGAAGATGTTCGAGTCTATAGAGGAGCTGAGTGCAACTCAGACCATTATTTGTTGAAATCAAAAGTGTATCTTCATTATGTAAACAAGACACAGCAATTGGAAATTCATGTCCTATCCTGTACCATTGAGAAAAAAGAATACAAAATGTGTTTGCTTAAAGATCCATCTATATCCTTCCTCTACAAGTTCAGGTTGAGTAAGAAACTGTTCGAAGTGAACCAAACAACCACTCTTAACACACTACCATAGAATTATAGATGCAGTACATCAAGCAGCTTATGAGTGCCTCAGAGAAATATAACATACTGGTGGGAAAGGAATATGTGACTCATGGTGGAATAATTCTTTGGGAGGGAAAGTGCTTGACAAGAAAATTGCTTATAATACATGGTTAAGCACCCAAGATATTGAAGACAGAAAACAGTATCGTCAAATTAGTAGCGAAGTTAAACAAGACGTAAGAACAACAAAAAATGAAGCTTGGTAAAGAGTATGTAAAGATCTAGAACCGAATATAGGCAGTGCCAGATCAAAGAACACAAAGAAAATAGTAAAGAACCACAGACAAAATGAAAAGCAAAATTCAGTACTACAACCTATAAGTATAGATCAATTTGAAATATATTGCAAAGAACTTTTAAAAGAAAATATGCTTGCATTTAGTAACAGGTACCAGCTGATACGGAACATATTATAGGGAGAGAGACTGAAAAAACAATATAGAGATTTAAAAATGAAAAAGCAGCCAGTATGGGTTTGGGAAACATTGAATTGGTGAAGAATGGCCCCAGTTTATTACTAGATCTTCTTACCAGATTATACAATAGATGGTTAATGGGGAAGAATTTTCCAAGAACTTCTGGACAGTTAGATCTCTGACATCTACGAGAAAGGTATTAGGAAACAGTGTGCAAACTATAGAGACATAACTGTCATAACACTGAGCAGCATTGGCCGAGGGTATGAGAAAATATTAAAAACCTGACTGGAAAGAGACCTCATTAATGTCGAGGAAAAGAGCGGCTTTCGAGCGGGACGTTAATGTATTGATGACATGTTTAGACTGGTAACCGATGAACGTCTTGCCCATAACTTGAAGAAGCACCTTGTATTTATAGATTTACGTAAGGTCTATGACACTGTTCCATTATCTTGTCTATGGGAGGGGATGGAGAAACAAAATGTAAATAAGCATTGATTAGAGCAGTTAATGATTTGTACAGTGATAATACAAGCCAAATAAAAGTTCAGAGAAATGTTTCAGCACCATTTTCAGTAAATAAAGTTAATTGGCAGGGGTGTTGTGTAGCCCTGAGTATGTTTAAAATATATTTGAATGAAACCCTGAGAAGATAGAGGAAGAAATGTGTCATACTGGTATTAAAATTGGTGACTTACTCTCTCTATACTTCGCTGAAAATGAAGTCGATGCTGTATACATGCAGTGGAAATTATATGAAGAGTACTCAGAATAAGTTTAGAAATAAACCTTAACAAGACTGAGTATATGGTTGTAGGAGGAAGTACCACAGGTCTGAAACTGGATGATGGTTTGAAAGTAAAACCCTGTCAAAAATTCACTTAGCTTGGTGCAGAAACGCAGATGGAGGCAGTACGCTATAAACAATTGCATAATAAACTCTGTGGTCTCCCCAAAAATATTGTAGAACTCCATAATTGTAATGTATTGGGAGGAAAAAGAAATGATCTTCCACAAACAGAATTTTTTAACTAACTATTATTTAACTATTACAATTTTTAACAATAAGCACAAGTTTAAAGTTTTTAGAAAACCTACACAAACTGGCGTAATTATTCCAAATAGTTAAAATCATATTCATCACTGTAAATTAGCTGTTTTCCACTCTTGAGTCCATCGCCTTTTGAAAGTTCCCATGGAAAAATCAGACTATGTAAATGAAATTAACATTATTAAATCCATAGCTGTTCAAAATGACTATGATTCAGATCATAAATAAAATTATCAAACAGAAAGAAAATAAATTTTTCATTGAGAAAGTCCCTGTAACTTCAATTGACAATGACAAAACAATAAATGTCAGCATTCCTTATTTGGGTTCTGTATCCCAAAGGAAAGGTCGTTGCCTCAAAAAACAATACATTCAAGTCTCATGTATGAATAAAGCACCAATAAATTAAAAAACTATTTCCCAACATCAAAGTCACTGTCTCCAAAGTAAAAAGTGGTGTATGTCAAGTTAATTGTAATGACTGCAACTCAGCTTATATTAGACAAACTGGTAGGAAATTCTCTTACAGAATCAAAAAACATTCTCTTGCGGGAGATTACAATAAGATCACCCCACATTGCCTCTCATCTTCTTGTAAACAATTACTCCTTTGACCACAATACAAATTTTAAGATTTTAGGTATGGAAAACAAAGGTCCAAAATTGAACATCTTGAAATCTTAAAACTAGTCAAAAATCCTAAAATAGACAGCCTCAATGACCAAACTAATTTGAAATACAGCCTATAATACTGCTGAAGTACCCAATTACACCACCCTCCCCCAGAGGACAATGCACAAAATGGCACCATGTGAGAAACACCACAAATCATTTTGACCATGTTACTTGGGTAAATAATAATATTTTGTAAGTTTTTTAATAGTGTTTGTGTTCTTTATTAATTTTTCAATTTTATGTTGTACATTTTATAGTTTTCCTTAATATCCTGTTGAAGACACTAAAGATGAGGTAAAATACCTCGATACATGTTTTTCTGGGTAATGCTGTAACTGACGAATAGTTAATAAAGCATTGAAGGCTTTCATGTCACGACCCATCGGCCTGGAAGACATGAATAATATTGACAAATAGTTAGTTAATGTATTCTGTTTGTGGAAGGTCATTTCTTTTCCCTCCCATTGTATTACAAGAATTAAAAAAGGTAGAGTGGCTTATGTCCAATGATGTGGAAAGATAATTTAAGTAAGAATTAAAAAAATAATTCTATGAAATTGTTGTAGAGAATATTGCTCTTTATGGATCTGAAGTAGGGGAAGTAACAAAAAAAAGCAAAATAGAATTGACAGCAATGGAAGTGGACTTCTAGTACCAAAGTTGCGGACTGACTTTAATGGTTAAAGTTAAGAACAAAGAAATTATACGGAAATCGAAAGTCAGTTTTAATATAATTGACACCATAGAAGTGAAAAGACTAAAATGGTATGGGCACATAAAATGAATGAACAAAAAACGTTGGCCAAAAATATTGTAGAAATGGCAACCAGCTACCTATTGAAGAAAAGGAAGACCTTGACTTACACGGAGAGAGGGAGTGGATAAGACAATGGTGAAAAGAGGATTGAATAACAAAGACTACACTGATGTGAAGGCTGGGATGCGAGAGACACCCTAGGGTATAATATAACTTGCCACGCTACTACTATGTTTTAATTAAGAAACATTCATAATTGTTAAAAAGAATCTGTATTACAGTACACCTGAAGATGTGATCAAGTGGGTTAGAAAACTGTGGTTTATAAACAAGAGAATAAACATATGTAACCTAATATTAATGTTTCGATTGTCATTAATATGAGAAGGATACCACTGTATAAAAAATGAAGAATTTTGTGTAAACATTAATATTTTTCAAACAACAAAGAGTAAGATGCGCATTTTTAATGAGCCCTGTGTTTTTTCTAGGAAGATCAAAACAGTCCAGGGCATCGTTTGGTGAAGGTAGAAAACAATACGGAAGATGTGAGTATGGTTTGTTATAGTTATTTTTAAATGTGTTGTTATATCTTTTACTTTCACCAAATGAAGTGAATGATATTACTCTCAGTTAATGTGTACAAATGATATTACACCCAGTTAATTTGCCGATGTTTCAGATTCTGATGTGTAGATAGTTAATGATGACATTAGATTAATTGCGTGATTAAGATCTACTGAACAATTCAGTACCTGAGGGTCAGACTTCACTACTTTAACCATAACTATAATTTTTGCAATTTTTTATTTACAATCTCCACCAGAATCAGGACAAATTTTTGCACCTTAGGATCAGCAAATGTATCACCAGGTATGTCAATATAGAAGTCAGTACATGACATTTCTACAACATTATATGTCTACTAGAGTCACAAGAATGGAATAGGTGTCATATTTGTCTGACTCCAAATATTTTGGAGGTGTAGTTATGTGAGTCTGACCCTAAGTTAGCAAAATGTTAAGGGTAATTATCTTCCTTAAATATGGAAAGAACTGCCAGTATTGATACACAGTGTAAAATAGGGTAAAGGGTTAAGGAAAAGTAAATATAGTTCTTTGTATTGAAAGGTCCCACAATCTCATGACCAGAGCCAGGATGTTTGGCAAAATGCCTTTTTATTAATAATATGATTTTATGACTTTTAACAACAGGGCACACTTAATTGTACTTCTGGAGTTGTTTTAGTAGATTTTCATTTTGCCTTTTTTTTATGCCTATTTTAGTTTCTGATACCTCTTTTTGGCATTGCGTCTTTCTATGCCTTTTTCGTGATTATTTTCCCTTTTGTACCTTCTGCCACCAATCCCTTTCGAGATGGAAACTTACCTACAAGATTAGATAACATAAAGGCAAGGTTGGGCAATGCACTGTTTCTCTGTGAACTCAAAGGCTCCAATTTGTGTTAAAAATCTAAAAGGGAAAGGAAGGTGATGCCAATGAAGATTCTTGATATTGTTCTTTGATGCTGACAGACTTGTTTGCTCACAAGAAATCTCATCCTATGTTTGTGTACAACATTTGACCCCTTATCCCCTTTTGGGGACAGTTGTCTGCACATGATATACCTTTTCAGTTCTCCCTTATTCTCTCATCCCCTCTGGCGATTACACAAGTGCGAGAACGAAATCTATTATTCTGTTTTTGCTGATTCTATTTCAAGAGTCCAAAGGAATTCAACAACAGCATTTCAAACTAGTAGTGTCTTGAGAGTAATAAAATCATAGTAGTAATACTGTATGGTGATATACAATTAAGATTACAAAAATACTGTATTTTCCTTTCCGGTAACAACTAATGTAAATTTTAGAGTTAATATAAAAATGTGAATAATTTTAATTATTAATTTTTTACACTAATAACTTTTAAATTGTTATTTTTCAATGTTACCTGTGTTTTTAGATTCCTTCTTTAGCCTAAATAAATACCTTTTTCTGAATGTGCATTTTAGTTAAAGTAAATGTCTATATTTGTAAAAATAAATTCCTTTTGACCCGTCTATTTTCGGGAAAATAAGTGCCGGAACTTCCGGGCTGTACTCCTGACATGTTCAACACAACCTGTTATATAGACTCTTTCTATGTTCTTAAATAATTTTTTATTGTTTCATTTATTTTCTTGTTTATACTACTTGTTTAAATTTACATTTGTAGTTGCTAAGAAATGATAATTCAGAACTTAACAGTTGTATTTTGAATGGTAGCAGTTACTTGAATATGCACAGTATATCTGGGCAAAACAAGCTATTTCTCCTCTTGCCCCAAGGTGTAAAAATTTGAGAAATTTAAATGCATAAGAGAAAGCTTCAGTGAGTTGTATTTAACTATTTGGGATTTGCTTAAACCAAAAAAAAAATTATAAGAAAAGTTTGTAGTCCCTCAATTATCAGATGTTATTAAATTGTAATAAAGATATTTAAAAACAAAAATTTTTGTAAATTTTGTTTGCTTTTTAATTAACCATGTCTTTAAAATATATTCTCTGTATTGTCAAGTATATCTTCACTTTTTTCAGGCTTCATTTTGTTGATTGTGATATCAGCATAATTTTTAATTTTGTTTCTCTGCAGCACATGCATTAGTTTTAACCACAAGAACATAATTTAATTGATTGATAGAAATTCATCTCAAAAGATGTCAAAGGAAATCAATTTAATGTTGGAAATATAACATTAATATAACATTGATGCACAAAAATTTGTATAACGTACAAATGCAATTTATTCATTGTAACATGTCTTTATAAATAATGTTTGGTGTTTTGTTTTTGAAAGTATTACAATTTCAGTTGTGTGGCTGACAAGTGAGTATGCCATATAATTGTCCCAAGTGAAACATTATGTGAATATCACTAAGGTCCTTTCACCAACTAGTTGAGAAGGAGGTATTTGTAGGGCAACAAAACTGCCATAATGTAAATGTAATGTAAAAAACTGGTAATGTAAATACAGTATTGGCAGAACCATAGGCAGTGACTGACAGTAACTGTGATCATAACTATTATGATTACAATTAAATGTTTTGTTCTGTTTTTCAAAGAAATTACACTTCCATCCTATGGTTCAAGCATATTTAAGTTGCAAAATGGCATTTTGAGAGCACCAGTCTTTATATCTACAAATATTTTGAAATAGGAAAGACCTCGTGCAGTCAGTGGCAGTTCCGAGAAGTCATTACCCCCTCCCCTCAAAACGGCCTAGAAAAAAACTTTTTTATTTGCCTAAATTTATTTTAAATTTATTTTGTTAGAATTATGTAATTATTAAAAAATATTGTATAGCATCGTATATACATTATAAAAATATACAATATAATAACATGTGTGTTGATTATTTAACAAAAACTCCATGATGTCCCCCCCCCCCAATTCATTGGCTGGATTGGTGTGCAATGATAGTGTTTATGAGTTCTGTTAGGTAATGTAATGCTTCATGTGCATTTCACATGGTATTTGTTGAGCAATAAGATGATGAATCACCAGGAATTTTTTCCAAATCATAAATATTGAAAATAGAACCTTTATCATCTCTCGGAGTCTTAGTACGTGATTCGCATAACTACGAAATTTTCTTTGAGTTTACATTTTGTTTATCGTCACCAATGTCACACATCAAAGTAACATATAACAAAGTATAATCTTGCAAAGCACTGTCCTTTTACACATTAATGCATCTTTTATGTCTTTCATATGCAATAATACTGCCTTTTGCATATTGCTATGCCATAATAGTTGTCACCTCTATGTGTTTAGTATTTTAGTCTATATGGGTATGCTAATACATCAAATGTATTATTTTACAATGTATTAACATTATAATGTAGTATACTAATACATTAAATAGCATAAAATCATTGAGTTAAAATTAATATTATTTCCCTTTTTGATTCTTGGTATAGTCTCTATCTGTACAGAAACAGTTGTGCAGAAGAAATAAAATTACTTCTCACTTACACTTGTGTGTTGATTTTGATTGTATTTTATCATTTGTAAAGTAATGTATGTGAATTTTTTGTAGTGAGTTGTCAATACTGACACCTGATGAATATGATTACAACATCGCATGTTGTAGTCATAGACATCAAAATTTGCTGGAAATGTGTTTCCACTCTTGAGAAAGTTATTTGTGACAAAAATCATTGACTCGTAAATCAAGAGGCAAGAAAATGGAACCATGTTGGTGGGGTGTGATTATTCATTCAATTATTTTCTGTAATCTAAAAGTGCAGTACCAGTAGGATGTATTTCCCCAGAATTTTATTCCAAATCTCAGATGAGAATGGTCATCGCGAAATATACACAACATGTAGGATGAAAGCTGTCTGAGTTTGAAAGAATTTTTAACGTGTTGCATAATGAAGTTCCTTTTGTGTTCAATTCATTTAAACTTCATTCCTTCATTCATTTCAGTGGAATTGGAAGGTCCAAAAATTGTTTTAACATCAGTTAATTGCACATGGTTTATTTCACAGGAGTATTAAATTGTTTATTTGTGAAACAACCAAAAATAACAGGATGGTGTACAGGATGTAATATTTAAAAGAAATGCTTCATATCTATACACATGTTTCAATGACTTGTAAGGTGATACATTTTACTTTCCCACATACTTACATATACACGGGGTAATATATTTAATATAGGAAAAGTTATGCAATGCTACGGAAATCGATTTCGAGATTTCAAAAGAAATTCACGTTTTAGGGTCCCCCTGATACCGAATAAGTGATCATTTTTCAGAAATGGCAAAAATGTATTTTTTTTTTAATTTTCTTTAAGCCGTTTATATTTACGTTAGCGGCAATTTGTTCACATGTGCTTTAAGTAATGTCACATAAGGAATCTAGAAAACTCAATAGTTTTCTATAAAAACTAGCTCAAAATTTCGCAATTTAAGAAGCGCTCAAACGCCATTTTTAAGAAGTGGCACCAATTTTTTCTTCAAACTTTTTGATCGGATAGTGCTAATTGCATTCTTTTATATGACGTGAAGTTCATTTCGAGGTAATTTTTTTTATTTTAAAAAAATTACACAAATGTATATTTTCTTAATATCTCTCACGCCGGTAATATACACATTTCCAGGAATTTATAAACACTATTGTATTTGTAAGTTAATGTGCTTCAAATAATTTCTTGTGAAGTATTTCGAAAACTCAAAACTTTTCTGTGAAAAAGTGCTTCAAATTTCGAATGTACTGTAGCGCTTAAGCGCCATTTTCTAACAAACGGTTCCATTTTTTTTAAAGAAAAGTTCTATTTAAGACGCGTTTTTACTGTTTATAATATTCTTAAAATAATAGTTCCGTTCTATTATTAGTAAATCGAAAATTAAGAATATTTCAAAAGAATTTATTGTAAGAGTATGTAGCAAGTTCGAATAGCCAGCAGAGACCAAAGGAAATGGAAAACTAATACGGGAAGATCTGTGCCATTCTGTAGCACCGTTAGTTGTATCTGGCTGTATTTAAAATGATGACATAATAATAAATTGTGACGTAAAGTGGTGCCTGAAGCACAATGGTTCCAGTCGGATACGATGAGCAGTAGATCACCCATGTCTTTCATCATGTGCCTAACTGCGGTTTAGACGCTAGCATTGATCACAGACACGTTTTGCCTTTAACCAATTTGTTGGTATCAAAGACCCCACATAAAATTAATTCTGACCACACAACTTTCTAGTGGAAGTAATTTAATACACATAGGAAAAAGAATAATTCACTTTTTCGATATGGGGGACCTGAAAAACGAGTCTTGCGTCAGAACATCGCCGCTTTTGTCACAGCATTGCAAGACTTTCCTTCACTGGGTAAGTAGAATCAAATACTATAGAGAGTAGTATTTGGTAGAATGTGAGAAAGTAAAGAATATTCTGAGAAGAGTATTTCCCCCGGCATAATGTAGAGCGTATTATGCAGTAAGTAGTTTAGTGGCTGGTCATGTTAGTTGAATTCCAATATGAATAGGTTTTCAATATTAAAACAATAATTCACACAACGGGGAATATCTTTACGGATAATTTAACAAAACCGAAGAAGTAATGTTATTTCTGTGAGTAATATTGGGTATTTGTGTATGTTCTGTGCAGGAGGAGTTGGAGCCCCCAACGGCAGTGTTCATTGAGCCAAATAAGTGCGAGAGAGATTTTTTTCAGGGAGAGGAGGTAAGGATAAGTCTGTACATTATGTTATGTATTTAACAGAACAATCCTACTTATGTTTGCATTATAAAATCAGTATTCAAATTATGTTAAGAAATTAATATTAGTAAGAAATTCCCTATGATTTGACTATATCCAACTAGTGGTGCGAAAACAGCACATACTTTCTCGTCCCTTAGTTACAGTTATGTAATAATATTACGCCACATTTCTGTCTATATCAACACCACTCAGTCAATGAGCGCTGACAACAAAGCGCGAAAGCAGGGATAGGCGCTGCCGACAATGGGCACATTTTCTTATCAATTCTTCCTAAAAACGCAATTTTTTCCATAAATCAAACTTTTTCAGTTTGCATTGTTGTGGTTTTATGAAAGTTATTCTGAGGCGTTCTTTATGGAATACTTCCTTGTTTTGAATACACACAAATATTTTTCGCCAAGATATTTATGACAAGGAAAACAAACCAAATCCGAAGCACAATCACAACCAAATGTCTCTAGACAGCACTGTTCACCAACACTCCGAAAGAGTCAATAATCCACGGCACTGTTCAACGTAGACAGCAGACAGTAGGATCGAAGTTTTTTTTTATTCCCTTCCTTTCGCCCACAGTAGATAAACTCGAACTCTTGTTTGTGGTTCATTGTTGCTTGTTACACAATAGACAAACTACCTGTATCACAGTCTATGGGGAGCCAATAGGGGGTCTACCTTGCAAAAGGTGAAGTAGATTTTTTAAATTTTTTTTAAAACGTTTATTTATATTGTTCTTAGTAAGAAAACTCTTAAGTTTTCCATCTCGAAATACTTTGGGATGCGTTTTCGTAGCAAAATAAACAAAAAATCGGGGATTTTGTGGTTTTTGCGTAATAATTTTTGAATGGTTGATCTCAGTGCAAAAATAGTTAAGTACGATTTCTAAGGTAATAAACGTCTCTACAGATTTTGTTTATAAATTATTTCTGTCAGGGAAACAGTAACAGAGCTACGAGATTTTAAAATTTCACCTAATTTTCCTTCTAAATTACTTTTTTCATTTTGGTTTTTTTGACGTCTTTGCTGCAGGATCCTCTTGCTCCATGCCCTGAAGGCGTCCCAACTTCAATGAACGAGGAGAATGGATTATGTTTCTCAGGTGAGTAAAATATATTCTTCGGATTAATGAATTTGTGGGCACAAAACTTATAGAGTTATTTACTGATCAATTTACAAAATAGTGGTTCCAAGTACTATCAACATACTATGTATAGCTATCAGCCAAAATACACTCTTCTTTCTAATCATATATAATTCGACGATTTTACTTGGGCTGTTTGATAATGTTCGGTTATTTGAGTTCACGAATTAATACGATAATTAGTGGCCTTATTATTTGTGGAAACTGTCTACTTTCATTAAAAAGGCAGCAATCCATTGAAAGGACCGAATAAAATTAGAATGTAGTTGACATTTCGTGGTGACGTAATGCCGCCTGCGCCGAAACGTGAGGAATAATAAATTAGAAGCTTCGGCATTTGCTCATTCTCACCTAAAATTAGGGAACAAATTTACGAGTTTCTCAACATCCCTTTCTCGTTTGCCTACTTAGTGGCGAGAGCGCGCAGAAGTTGGCAATGCCGCCCCCCCCTCCACACCCAAATGTCAACTACGTTATAATTTTATTCGTACTTTAACATTGTACTCTAGTGACACAACAGTGCGGTGTGTGTTACGAATACTCTCCACAAAAAGTTCGCACACTTGTATACAATTATCACAGAGAGCAATTATATCATCTAGACATTTCCTATTAAGATCCTTCTTTAGAAAATTGACTACTTCACTTCTGTATTTCCTACCATTGACGCTTCCATACAACTTCATCTTCCTGAATGATATACTTCAATATCCAGTAGAAAGCAAAACAAAAGTAAACTAATGCTACAGAATGGTACAGACTTTCTCGTACTAGTTTTCTAATATCTTTGGTCTGAGCTAACTTTTTGGTGCTGCCCGTCCTCATGCCATCTATCGCCACCAAAGTTCATTTTTTTAAAATTTTCTTAATTTTTCGATTTTCTAATGCTCGGACCGATAGATTACTTAAAGAATATTAAAGAAGAGTAAAACCTTCCCCTATAAGGCAATTTTCATTGAAAAATTTGGAGTCGTTTTTAAGTAAATGACATTTATGCTATAAATGCAAAATTTTCACAGAAATCGTAATTTTTTAAAAACTTAATTGGAAATCATTTGAAGTACTTTCAACTCACAAATGCAAATATATTTACAAATCACTGGAAATAAGCATATCAACGGCGTGAGAGATTTAAAAAAAATACATTTCTGTAATTTGCTAATCGTAGAACCGAAATATATTTTTCAGAATATTACAGAAGAGTGTATTTCACTTTGTTCTTACAAGAAAACATTTGCAGCCTTTTTGAGAAAATAAAGTAACGTTAAGTAAACTCTAAAAACGTAAAAGTAAGTTTGTAAACACTGTTCTGTGTCCCAGAGGATTCATGTCGAGCAACTCAAAAATTTAAACCTTTTCTTCTTTTTTTTCTTTTCAAAGTTGCAACGCTGTGAGTCGAACCAGATGAATCGGGAAATATCCATTTTGGAAAATATCCCTCGTATTGTTTGGGCGTTAGTGGTGTTCACAGACAGACAGCTTGAGAGTTTGGACAATAATTTAAGATACCCACTATTGACATGAGTGTTTCTGTTTCATATCACGTCACATTTTTTTACAACACAGTTTAAAAACCATTTTCATGAGTTGCAGCAGAATCGTACCAAGTGTGGCGTCGTTAACACGAGGGCCAGAACCGTTAGGTCGGTGAAAGTACGCTGCGGGGGAGGAA
>BOPP01000227.1:1780292-1793283 GCA_017312745.1 Gryllus bimaculatus | reverse complement strand
TTGTAACTTGTACATAATCTTTAATATATTATATTTCTTTTGTTATTGAAATTTATTTCTTATTTCACCACGTCACACAAGTAACACTTCCATTTCTTTATGCAAGAAAGGATAATAGTGGTTAATAAATAATTTTAATAGTGTTGCTACAGTCTGGACCTATAAATAAATTGCAAAATCTACAAACTTAATAAAACACTAAGCATAATCACGATGAAGGGACTTTTGCTTTGATTTTCTGGAATAGCTGGAATCCGGGATGTTATTGTGCAAGCACCAACAGTAATCTGCTGTTATATTTGTGTTCCATATACCTTCGATTACCTTACCATACCATATACCTTCGATTGTTTTTATATCTTGGTGAAAGCTCTTACCCTGTTCACTTTCAGCACTAAGATTTGAGGGAAAACCTTTAAGAGGTTATGTAGAAAACGCATCTTGACATTCACATTTGCTCCCATCCTCTGACAGGGGGTCCACAAAGTATCAACTAGGACATTGTAATTGTCTGCCTTTTTGTTGACGAGAAAGTTTGTTGCAACATTACAAAATACACACCAAGCATCTCTCTCCAGGGGGCTCATTGTTTTCAAAAATATTTATCTTTCAAAAGAAGCCTTATATGAGGACCTTCGTAAACACTAGCTTTCCAACTTCTCATGTGTCAGTGATGGAAATAGGGAACAGATGTGAAGCAAGCACCACCTTTATCCAGAGCCTTCACAAACGTATTCATAAGGCCTAAACTGATATGCAGTGGTTGCAATTTTATTGCGATCAAGAAGCTAATGGTTTGTATTCTTGTCACCAACTTGAAATGTCTCCCGTAAAGGTCATTCCTTTCTTATCCAGTACTCTTCCTTTGCATGGCTGCCCCGAATATACCTGTTATATGGATATTTTGTGTACCCTCCCTGTTGACTTAGGAGTATCGATATTACCTTTAGGCAACCGCAAACACTCCAGCAGTGATCTGAATATTTTAGTTTATGACAAAGTATTCTCATTGTTTCATAGTTTCCATTTTCATTGAGTGACCAACAGGAATAGATGCTAATTTGTTACCAGTATTCAACAACACGCACTTTAAACTTCTCTTCGAGCTGACAATAAGCAATTTTGATTCCTCTGCAAGGTACTCGCACCCCATAGCTTCAATGACAGCTGAAGTCAGATATATTTGTCCTTCTTTTTTGAAGTTTGCCTCAAATGTAGCCAAATATGTCTGAATCATTTGTACACTCTCTACGAATTGCAGCTATTTTTCATCTGAATCCATAACAAACAAAACTACATTAAGTATTTTTAAAATACATACAACCATTTATACAATTTCTTTCCTGAATCCTAATGTGGTTGTGCAAAATAGTGTTGAATGATCGATACTAATTAATACAGGCAAAACTAATTAATACAGGCACCTGCCGCATTATAAAATATATAAAATCATTTGTGAAAAACCTGGCGTGTTGGTGAAATATGAATATGATTTCTGGATTCAGAATACTCAAATTAATAAAGATCATCTGTTAGATTAAAGTCATCAAAAATTATGCAGACCAGTTTTATCATTAATTGGCGCAACGCGCTTCGGAAACCCTGATCGAGCTTAGAGCGCCTTTTGCGTGTTATCCATTAATATGTGTTAGGTATGTCTCGTCTCGTCGTTGTCAAGAAGACCGCCAGGTAGCATCTCAACGTACGCGCCCTTTACAACACGCGCCCCTGCTCTACTATCCAGCGGCCAGAATTGGGAAGGAATTAGGAGAGGGGTAGGGTTTAGGACACTTCATAGGGGTTCGACTAGCCCCTATGAAGCAGGTAGACTCGTTTTGTAGGAACAGGTTTGACATGAGCTTGTTCGGGAATCGAACCTGGACCTCCTTGTTGAAAGGCGACTAAGCTCTGAGCCTCGAGACCACTTTGTGTAATGTCAGTTGTACATAAATATTTACGTGACAATTGAAATATTAGGAGTTTTGGAGTAATTGTTTAATTCAGATTTTTTGTTAGGACGTACCATGTATTGTATAGTAACTGAGCGCTTTCGGGATGATGGCGTCAACAACTGGATTACCAAAACTCAAGGCTCTGGTTTAATCCTTTTCCTAGAAAAAGTGTTCAATGTCCCGATCTCCATTGCTTTCCAGTTTGTCTGATAGAAGCGTTTTCTGTTAACAGACGGAGGAAATTCCTGCACTCGGGAGAAATCGTTTTTGTGTTCTTTCTGTGAAAAGAGCTTCAGGAAAGAAGATTACCTCCAAAAGCACATGCTCATCCACACTGAAGAGAAACGTTTCCAGTGTTCCATCTGTGAGAAGGGCTTCAGTAAAAGAGAATCTTTAACAAAGCACATGAAACTTCACACTGGCAAGAAACCTTTTCAGGGTTCTGTTTATAGAAAGAAATTCGGTACAAAAGAGTCATTAACAGTTCACATGAATATACACACCTATGACTCTCCTTTCCATTGTTCTTTATGTGGCAAAAGCTTTGGAACAAAGCACCTTGCGAAACGACACATGCTCATTCATAGTGGCAAAAAACCTTTTGAGTGTACCGTCTGTGGGAAGTGCTTCAGTTTGAAGGGAAACTTTATTAACCACATGCGCATCCACACTGGCGATAGACCTTTTCAGTGTTCCATTTGTGAGAAGAACTTCATTGAAAAGGGAAACTTATTAAGGCATTCAAGAATACATACTGGGTACAAGCCTTTTCAATGTTTCTACTGTGAGAAGGGCTTTAGGTTAAAAACGCTTCTAGAAACGCATATGTTCCTGCACACGGGCGAGAAAGCTTTTCCTTGTTCGATGTGTGAGAAGGGATTTGAATCCGAAATCAAATTAGAGCGACACATGCGTTCCCACAGTGGAGAGAAACCGTTTCAATGTTCCATCTGTGACAAGAGCTTTACTGAAAAGGGATCTTTAAAATACCATTTGAGCATCCACACTGGTGAGAAATCTTTTCAGTGTTCCACGTGTCAGAAGAGCTTTGTAAGTAAAAGTAAATTAGAAAGACACATGCTCAGCCACACCGGAGAGAAACCTTTTCAGTGTTCCATCTGTGAGAAGAGCTTTGCTGAAAAAGGAACGCTACAAGGACATATGATCATGCACAAACAGTTTCAGTGTTCGTTATGTGGGCAGAAATTAACACTTAAATCTTACTTAGGTTTGCACATGCGGTTTAACTCCGGCAAGAAACCGTTTTACTGCACCATCTGTAAGAAACACTTCACTCTAAGGGCAAATTTACAGAAGCACGTGAAAAGTCACATAATTGAGTCGCCTCTTCAGTGCACTGCTTGTCAAAAGCGCCCTGTCGAATGTCTTGTATGACACCATCCACCCCATACGTGAGATTAACTATTTCAATCGGTGGTTTAGAAGAGCTTCATTGAAACGCAAAACGTAAAGCTCACGAGGATACACGCTCGTGACAAATCTTTTTGTCTTTCGTATATGTTGGGGGGGGGGGCTTTGAAATAAAAGGAGACTTAGAGTGACGTGGTTACTCAGACTGGCGAGATGTGTTAAGAGAGCTTGTAGAGCTTCTCTCTCGGATGGCAAATATGCTTTAGCAAATGTTTACCACATGAATAAGAGACCTTTTAAGTGAATCGTCTCTCAGAAAAGCTCTCTGTGACAAATATAAGCACAAGATCTCTCGATGACGACAACGTTATGAAAGCTCTGTCTGCAAGATTATATCAGAGAGAAGACAGGGCAGTTATGGAACTACACCGGTGACGGTGTAGTTTACCATCTGTAAAACGAAACTACTTAATAAATACAATACAAGCATAATTCTTACATATACCGACGGAACGATCCTCCAGTGAAATCTCAGTACCCTCTGTATGTGAAAAGAATTCTAGAATAGCGATAGACAGCTGACTTATTAACATGATTCTCCATATATGCGAGGAAGGTTTGCTGTTCAATATGTGAGATGATCGTTGTCGTTTCGCTGGCTGGAAAATGTGCTTCAATCGAAAACTGCCTGCAGAGGCAAAGTGTTCCTCTGCGTAGGGACCGACTTAAAAGGGAAACTTCGTGAGGCCGATGTGCAAACACACACGCGTTCCTAGTGCCTTGCTTTTGGAGCCTTTTGGATAGACTATCCTGCAAAATGTGTTGTGCGAAACGTACATAACAAGAAATCACGTATGCACGAAGCAAAAGTCCAAATTTGAAGAATATATACGAAACGAAACCTTGCAGTAATAGATCTGCATGAAGTCTGGTGATGATATTTTTAATATTCATCCTTGAGAAGTGCTTCATTAAATACTAGGATGATTCCCGAGACCTGGCTTGTAACAACCCATCAGTAGACCAAAAGGAAATGAATTCTATGTATAGTGTGAAATTCAAGTAAGTTTATTGATACCCACGTTCCTCCATCCTCCCCGTCCTTCAAAAAAAAATTCCATTTTTGCCATTAAATAACAAAACTGTCTTCCAGTGAGATCATACTCAATTATTCGAATAAATAATTATTTTTGTGTAATTTATCGTCAAATATGTAATAATAATAATAATAATAACAATAATAATAAAATTGTCTTTATTTGTGGCGAGGCTCAGGCTCTAAGGCCTCGTCTTCCGCCTAAACACTTTAATGTAAATACAATTCCCAAACTTACAATAGAGGCGTTCGGACTGGCATTTCATGTTGCACTGAAAAAAATTCAATTTGAGACTACTATCTACATGAAATCATTGTGCGTCCAAACCAGTGAGCTAGAATATGCTACGAGTACATAAGCGTGGCTCTCCCTATGGTTTCAGCGCTCTTCGTGGCGGCTCGCCGAACTAGTGTCCGCCATGTTTTTGAAGTCAAACCATACGAATAGCGGTGTAACCGTGCTTAACCACCGCCAAACTTAATGCTAAAGTACTTTGTTTCCCAGAGGGTGCTGCTTTGACAGCAAGAAACATGGCTTGAATTTGCTTCCAATGTGGAGGTACTTCTGTATGTAGTATGTTCTAGCTCGTTGGTCCAGACGCTCCTCACACCAACCCGAGTTATGGCCGGTCGCAGAACCTCCGTACGGGACCTTGTGAGCTCGTCGCGCACGGTGACGCCCGTGGTCTTCAATTGTCTTTTCTTCGGAAAGACCTCAAGGCACTTCCTGTAACTTGGGAATTTTACAATTAGCGGCCGTGCTTTACCTGTGATCGTGGGACCCGTAGTGCTTTTTAGTGCAATTTGGTTCCAGGAATTTTCAATATGGCAAGCATTCGGTCCTGCCAACTTCGAAAATATACATGAAACGCTACTTTCAAATATACGAATCTCAAGAAATGTCATCAAGAACTTCTTTCATTATAACGTTAATTTTAATTCACTGAATGTTTTGAAAAATTAGAGTAATTATTTAGACCAATTATTTTGATAATTTCCTCCTGAAACACATCATGCGGAAATATGACAAGTTTGATGTTTAACTTCAGTGTAAAATGAAGGTATGATTAGAAAAGTTTGGAGGAATAAATTAACAAATGACATTCTTACAAAGATTGTAAATGATTGATAAAGATATAGAATGAATGAAAGGAAAAAGTTTAAAAATGAATATCAGAGAATTTCTTTACTTGTCTGCATTTTATAATTTCCCTGGTCCTACAATATATTTCAACTGAACATTCAACAATATAATCTAAGAATGAAGATTTAAAACGCCATTCACATTTTAAGTAAATTATAAAAAAAGTAAATTTATTTCACAAAAATTACATATAGGTATATTTCCGTGAAATCTTCATCTAGTACACTGTCCGTGTTCTGATGTATAATTTATTGTTTTCACAATCCTACCCCATCCTTCTCTCTATATTTATCTATAATTTTCTCAGCATGCTCCACTGAATTTTTCCAGTTTGTGCGCTGCCACTGTACGTGTTTGATGCCTTGAGAAATGAAAGTAATGTATTCATAACACTTTATTGAATTTAAGACATTGAACCTCATTTTTCATGTAAATGTGTCAATAAATTTAGATAACTGAGAAACCTGCTCTAAAATCTGATTCCAAAAATGTCCGGTCTTTTTCATTTCCTGGCTAGATCTTGCAAGGACATTCTTTGTCTGAGACCTTCATCCCTTTCTCTGAGACCACACATATTCAGTTGGATTTAACATGCCTATGATAGGGAGTGAGCCTTCAAACATATGCCCTTCAGATCCCAATATTTCATCAACTACACCTACAACTACTCCAATTACCTGTGAGTAATTACACTGAGTGAGCAATTACCTGTGAGTAATTACACTTGAATCAAATTAATTTATACAATATCTGCTTAAAACATTTTAATAGAATACATGAAGGAAAATATGTAAAGATTAAAATTAAAATGAAAGAATAATAATATACTGCATTAACAATGTATCAGACAATAAATATGTATTTTTAAAATTTTAACATTTTGCACAAAATGTTAGCAGTACTGGTCCTATTTGACTTATGATACCTACATTTCAGATCTGCTCATGGACTTTTTGACCAGACTTAATAATAAATCTTTGTTCTCACTGTGTACTACTTACACTCCTTTTTCGGACAGCCATGAGTGAGAAATATCAAAAATTTTCTGGAGTCAAGCACCACGAACACAGGACATTGAATATTAAAATTAAATTAGCTAATACAACAAAGGTTGACAGACTTGAATTATGTAGATCTATCTTTAAATAATTTCTAGTTCGTTTATTAACATATCAATAAATACAGGAAAGAATTGCCTTTGTAAAAATAGAGCTCGTAAAAGTAAAAACTATAAAAAGTGTATCTATAAATGGGACAAATAGGCAATCAAATAGTTAACACATGAATTCAAAAGGGGTCTTACTATACAGGGCAACACAATTCAGTCAAACCTCAAATGGACACACACTAAAGTAAGTACATTATGTTACACATTCAGAATTCTATCAAATTCTGTCAGCCTTCATGTAGCTCGTTGCGTGTATTTTGCATATGTACATTCCCGTACCGTCTCTGAGATATGGCATAAAATTCAGGGGAAACTCATCATGTAGTACTCAAGACGTTTGGTTGCGAAAGAAAATTATTCGAATAATGCAAAAATGCCATCTGCGTTACCCTTGCAAGCCTCTCTTCATTGAGTTTGGAATCTTACCACTGCCTTGCCTATATATTTACGAATCTGTTATATTTGTCAAAAGTGACTTACTTAACGGTAGAAACATATTTTCATGCAATACTGATATTACAACTTTTCTTGAACGATGGATTGAAGAAATGTGGGTAGAGTGGGGGTATTAGTTACGAAATTTGCCACTAGATTTTATAAAGCAATGTCAATCTCTGGAGAATCAGTCATGCGTTCGCAACGTTCTCAATAATTTGTGTTCTAACTTTCTCAGGTGTTCGAGGTATCTCCTATAATAGATCTTTACCTGCTGTGGTCATTTCTTTAGAGTTTTGGAGAAAATAAAGGATAGAAGTTTTCGTCTTCAAAAGAATATTGTTTCTATTTCGCGCTAGTGAAGATGTGTTTGGAATGTCATCAGTGCTCGCTGCGAACTTTTTGCCTTCATCTGTTTATTGTGCCAGAGTGGGGGAAGCAAGGCCATCGTTCAAGAAAAGTTGCGCGAGTAATATTTGTAATGGACAACACGTCCTAAAAACCACGATCATCAAGTTTCAGTAACAACAGCTCACTATCAGAAATCCACATAAAATGCATGTACGTTACTTTACAACGCATTGCCAGATGGCATTAAACAATTGAAGTCGGTTCACAAATTTAAGTTAAAAGTAAAATATTTTCTGCTGCATAACTGTTTCGATACAATTAGATACTATACTGATTACCAAAAAGAAAAATGTTTATTCTAACAAAACAGTGATACATAATGAATTCGTTTACATTTGTATTTTATATTTTTTTTTAAGGACTTCATATGTAACAAATAATGTACTTCAGCTTCGGGGTCAATGACCCTTATATCGATCAGGCAAATGCTGAGATGGCCCTTTGGTTTGCTAACGTAACTTCACTATGCCCACGTTTTGTTGAACTCTCTTATTTGCTTGTAATGGTAAGAGTAGAGGTAAGGGTGAGTGTCTTCTCCCCCCTACGTCACACACAGTTTTTACTTCTTTTTTTTTTTTAATAAATCTAAATCGAAATATAACACCCCTATAATAAGTTCCCAGTAAATTAAAGAAATATTAACATCAAAAAAAGTTAATTACAAATAGTTTTTTTCCTCAATCTTATAATGAATTCATGAAGAATAAATAAGATGAATAAATGACTAGTCTTAGAGATATAATTTTAGAAATTAAAATGAACATATAGAATGTCACAAAATGGTAATAAATAATTTAATTTGAAGTTTATAATAATAATAATAATAATAATAATAATATAACAAATACAAAGGAGATCAAAATGATTGTCTATTGAATATTATTACGTGCAGTGATATCCTCTTACTATAAATACAATCAAATAATTACATTTTTAAAACAATTATTTTATTGGTATGTATGCATTAATCACGTTTCGCATCACAATTAGTTGCATCACCTGATGTGCTGCAATACAATCTGTTTAAAATTTGGAATAACATTATAAACCAGGAAAAAAATAAAAATAGTATTACAATTGAAATTTTAAAGACATTATCAAAGAAAAACAAGAACTGTGGTAGTAATAAAACCTGTTATACAAAATTTTAAATATATAGGTATGAAGCACATGCCTTACCTGAGACAAAATTTTCTTTTGTCTCCGGTAAGACTTTTCTCTGTGAATATGGTAATACTAGCATATCTGTGCGAGAACTCTCACATGTTAATCCCAACTATTTCGCTATCCTTTCCATTAAGAAGGAAAGTCGTTATGAAACGTATTTATCTGTTAAAAAGTGTATACATTTAACTTCGTACTTTCACAATATCAAAAAAATATAAAAACAATGCAATTGATGTTGAAAAAATGCAATAAAGGTTTATTGAGAGTTATATAGATATGTTCTTCGATCAATTTACACTTCCTTAAAACATATTCAATCGTCCTTGAGAGTTAGCTTTTCGCTTTCCTTGATAGTCACAAAAATATTAGAAAAGGTTTTTACTCTTGAGAAAGCCAAGTAAAGTTTTCCATGCGAAAATACAGGATCAGGCAAGTAAATCCTATTCTTTGCAATATTATTTAACGTTCCTGGATTTGCTTTCGGAGGGGCTGGGCGCCAGCTAAAAGGGGTGCGGAAATTAAAAAAAAATATTTATGTTCTAAAAATTATTAGATTATTTTCTGCATTCGTACGTACCTCAAGAAAAGCCATTCCTAGTCAAAAAATAATAAGTAATATTTTCACCTTACTGTAGTACGTAGAGTAGTATGTATGTAACGGTAACGATGGATTGAAGAAATGCTGGTAGAGTGGGGGTATTAGTTACGAAATTAGCCACTAGATTTTATGTAGCAAATCAACACCGAGAAGCTGTTATGCCTTGTATTGAACAAAGTGAACTTTGAAGAATCAGTCATGCCTTCGCACTTTTCACTGTACACCCACAACCCTCTACAATTAGGTACACAGCACTTGTTGAACCTGCAAAAATTTAATAGAATGTCCAAGAATATTTCATCCTATATCACAGAGTGAGAAACGTTTCTTTACACGTTTATGTGCCTGCCATGTAGGTCGTGGTCGAAATTTGCTATACATCTCTCCCAACTTTGACGTTTAATTTCTCGTACTCTCTTTCTCAGTAGAGACGATTTCCATTTGTTCAGTTTTTAAATCTAAACTCTTTTGTGTTTTTAAGTAGGCTACTTTCATCTACTTATGTGTCGCGTTCGCTAAGATATTCAATCTTTCTTTCTAATCTCGAATAATATGTTTATCTTATTTATTTCTTTGTTCCAAACTCTATGCCCCTCTCGTAACTTCTTTTTCCTTTTACCCTAATAATAAAAATTCATGAGTGATCAGTACTGTTTAAAATTTCTCCATTCTTAATTTTGTTCTTACTATTTCGTGTAGATTGTAATTTTATATTCAGTCTTGTTTGATAAAACGTTGTTGGTCTTGCTTTGGTCTCGAAGAAGGTGTACTTTGAAAGTTTCAATGGCATGTTCTTATTTATTCATCTGTTTCCATCTTTTAGGTATTTGTAATGTTGAGATGACTACGAACTGGTCTGTTGAGATATCCGGACCCCTAAACACTCTTGTGTCATTTCTTTGAGCCCACGTCTTTTTGTTTGTCGGTAGGTAATCTACATTAGATGCACTTCCTTCTGCAGTTCATGTATATTTATGGATATTTCGGTGTCTGTAAATTGTATTTGTTTCTCTTAATTCGTCCAATAAATGTTCAGGATGGCGCTAATGAGTCACCATTAGTTTCTTACATAATTTATTAGTCGGACTAGAAGTCCCGTTGAGCATCTCACCAGCAGTACCAGTAGAGATTGGAGAAACAAATGAGTAACGAAATAACGCGTAATTCACGATACCGCCGCCAGGAGACTAGTTTGTATAAAAATGGCCGACAAATGAGTCTCCATTTTGTTGTTAAATCAAAAATGTTTTGTTAATACAAACTCGAAAGAAAATATACCACAATGAAAAACACTATTCGGAGAATTGTTCCAGCGCAACACATGCTCAAAATGTCGGCCAATTTTCTGTGGTGTTTGAAGAATAATTCTTCTCAGCTGCATTAACCCTTGGGCATTTTGGGATTTTCTTCCCTTTAGGTACCTCCAAAGAAAGAAGTCACACGGATTGAGATCTGATCTATCGGGGGCCAAAATTGCCCCTCATTGAATTGACCTGGAAATCTGAGTGAAATGATCCAAATGTGGAAATGTTCGTGTAAGAAATCCAAATTGATTATACAGTCTATGGACGGTTCTCTTGTAAGGGGCCCGTCGTTTGTCAAACGGTTGTCGAAAACGCCTTTGAGTCTCAACAAGACTTATCGTTTAGCGGAAGAGAAACACAGCCACCAATTTCTGATGCGTCGTCAGTATTCCTTTGTCGGCCATTGTTACATAAACTAGTCTCCTAGCGGCGGTATCGTGAATTACACGTTATTTCGTAACTCACTTTTTTCTCCAAGCTCTACTGCTACCAACGAGTTAGAGATATGATACAATAGAGAGGCCAGAGAGAACAGCTTATATTTTCAGCGCTCCTAGCGTGATATTCGTGAAATATGGGCGGGCCATGTATAGGTGTCAGAGTGTTTTGAACTGAGTTAATCAAACTTCTACTGAATTACCTTTCTTCGTGTGTTTAGTTGCTGATTGTTCTCGAGTACAAAGCCACAGCACCTGTGTTAAAAACTCAAAACTTCTTCGTTTTTTGATGACTGCTAATATGCTGAAAGTTAGACCCGTAAGTCCTCTAACAGAGATAAAATTCATAGTTGAGGGTACATGCAGGAAATTCAATGAAGTTAATTGAGAGGTACTTTTGAAATACTAACTCAAATGTTCAAGAAAAGAAGGGTGCTATTGCTGGCAAAGGTGAAATTTATGCAAGACAGCATCCTTACGTGTACGAAGCACAGAAAAGAAAGGTGTTTAGCAGCTCAACGCTGTCAGATCGTACATATGTGTCTCAAAAGCAAATAGTGAATTCCAAAAAATATTGGATGAATGAATTTCACCGTGTTGATGAAAAGTACAGTGAAGTATCGTAAAATAACAAATGAATTTAATATTTGATCTGATTAAATAGTTTGTCATCCAATGGGTATAAAGGACAAAATCCTCAGTTTCTTAAGAGTGAAATCAAGATGTCAGTGTACAGTCAAATTTTGATCGAGTGCATTGTGTTACTTTCCAGGAAAAATTTAAACTTTGCTGATGGCTCATCTGTGTGGCAGCCCATCACATTAGAAGATACCCTTGATAAGAATTTCTGTCATTATTACCTGTTAACCAATTAAAGGTATTGCAGAAGAAATTATTATGTGGGAAAGTCTTAAATAACCTAAATTAGACTCGCAGCTTAGCCAAGGGACCAATTGGAATTATTTTTTAGTTCTAGTCTATACAAGATCATCAGAAACTATCCCAATGCTGTATCAATTCCATGTACGTGCGTTAGTAGGAAAATATATTTAATTGGACCGGTCATGTCATCTGAGAATGGCAAATAGACACATTTTTTGAAGTAGCTGAAATGCTTTACTGGGAGGAGGGTCAGAACTTTGAAAATGTAAGCAGTGCAAAGCTAGGTAGATGGAACAACATGGACTATTGCAATCCAGGTATTAGACTACTCAGTCTTTGTTGAAATATGTGTGTCAACAATACATTGCCAGGATGAGTATTGTGTATGGAATTTCAAAAAAATTAAATTGTTCTGAATGTTTGAAATGCTCATTTCAACAAACAATAGAGAACAGCAAATCAGAATTAATTGACCTGTGAAAGATGTCAATAATTTCCCTAGTGTAATCCTGCACAGCAGAGTGATAAAACTCTGTAAAAGAAATTTCTGGACCAAAGTTTTTTCAGAAAAAAGATGAGTGAAATAATTTAGAATAAAGAAAATCATAGAAGAAGTGGCTAAAAAATTCATACATGATGTAGTGATGTCAATGTCATCGGATTATTGCTCATATATTATGATTGTGATCATTGTCGGATTACAAGCTACGGGTGCAAGATTGAAATCATCAATCAATTTGCATCTCTATAAAATTAATTTTGAAGCAATATTTTACATGCAGAATTCACTATGTTTTGTAAAAAGAAAAAAGAAAAATAAATTTCTTCAATTATGGAGATTTAAAAGGGTAAGAATTGTGAGACAGATGATATTTACAAAAATAAGTTTTATTTAAAAGTGCAATACAAAAATATCCTAATTAACAAATAATGTAAGAAACTTGTGTATTTCAAATTACTAGAACCATAGCTTACCTTATTTACTTATTATGTATCTCTTATAATAGAGGACTTATTTTATTAATG
>BOPP01000227.1:1750055-1761859 GCA_017312745.1 Gryllus bimaculatus | reverse complement strand
TATATATGGAAGTTATCCTGTTAATTCATGAGTTCTACAACATTCTGTAAAATTGTTATAATGTTAAATTTGATTATTGAAAAGCGAAAAAGCTGATAATTCACAGTAGTAGTTGCCATCAATTTTATAATTGGCTTGTTGTGCAGATCTTTCAGGAATCTTGTCGCTCGATTTGAATGAAGCGCCCCAAGCGCACGGCGTTGCCGTCGTGCGCTTTTCTAAAAAGTGAGCGAACGTCTGCCTTCGGGCCAGTGGCTTTTACGTTTATAACTATTCAACATTTAAGAATTAATTCCAGGAAGTACAATGTTCTCAAAATGCTGTAATAAATAACAATTTTGAATTATGTATTTTTTTATTACAACAATATGATTGGGAATTGTCAATTGCAGTAAAAATGTAATTGACAGTCATTCATATTTTTGACAATAAATATTGTAATGTATTATAATCATATGTATAAATATTTTCAAATATAAAACAATGTCAAAAATGTCTAACACAAAGAAATGGAATTTCCTTTAAAAACGAATGCTTTTTTTAAGCAAATCATCAGACAATAAACCCGTAGTTGGCGAAAATATAAACCAGCAAAGGAAAAGAGTCATTCAAGCGTCATCAATGAACAGGTGAATGTATTTAAATATTGCCCAACCCCGTTCGTTACAAATCGAACATCATTAGCGGCAAAAACTAAATATTTTGAAGCAAATATAAACACAATTTGACAATTATAAGTCATTTTCATACAGGTAAATTATATCCCAACTTTATGAGGTAGTTCACAAAAATTATGTATTTTTGTGAATTACGTCCTTTTCGCTAAATCATCGATGTTTTTAAGTGTTCCATTTTTTAATGTAAATGAAACAGTCCAATAATCACAGTTTCGTAAGAGATGAAATATTGACGTGTAACCGATCATGTGTTCGGACGGAATGCACCTTCACCGAGCAGAGCATCTCTTAGCTGAGCAACGTGCCCTGATATTTCCTACGCTTGTCGTCGTTTCACGCGGAGAGGCGTCAACGTTTGCAGCGCGGTTGCGTACGTCCGTGGGCGCCCCCCCCCCCCTCTTCTCGTGCCCTTTTCAGAGAACCGAGGAAGCTCCGAACCTCTGAGCGGTCGGGCTTTCAGACACAAGTTTCTCGCGGAGATGAGAAATCCGTAGACATCAGTGCTATTACCGAATTAAATTTTGTCTCCGCGTCAAAATTACAAATAGAGGCTATTAAATCAGTTTTAAAAACATGGATGTTATTTTAACATCCTTGTTTTAATTTTGAACATCGATGTCGCATCCCTAATGCCGGAGCGCCCTCACTCATCGAAAAATTAGTTTTGGATATTTACGTTGGTAAAGGCGCGCTTAGCCCCTTAGCAAGCAACCAGCTGAAAAACGCTTTAAGAGCGAGTTCATAACAGTGGCCGCTAAAATGCTCAAGAGCCCATTAAAATAGTTTAGCATACTCGGATTGAGATTTTACCAGTGCTCATAAACCGTTGGATAAATGTGTCGTACTTACCCCTTGTCCGTTTGCCCCCTTGGCTCGCTTTGTTGCCTTGTTCCATTTTTCCCCGATGTCCGCATTGTCCCATTTTGTCTAATCTGCCCACCTTTCCCATTTTGTTCCTCCATCTTGTCCAATTTTGTAAATTTAGACCCATTTTCTCTCCATGCTCTTTTCGGCCTTTCCCCGTTTGTCCCTCTTCGTCCTCTTGGTCCTTCCGCGTACTGCGTTTCTTGTTTAAAAGTACCAAGATCCTTGCCACCGAACATCGAGAGTGATGACAATGCTTAACCCACGAAAGTGGTAAATATCTATTTTGAATTACTAGAATAACTTAAAATAACAAAAAACATTGTATGTAACACGTCCTTTATTAGTCTTTAAGGACTCGGAAGATCTACTCAACTCCACTATCGCTGCGCCTCGCATTTCCTGCATAGTTCTGATTTACAGGACATATTTACATAAATACCTATTATATTACTATCACAGCGCACTGATTAGCTACAATACGTACGTTTAGGAAAAAGTAAAGGGATACTGAGAGGACTATTTCCTGAGACACAGGGTTATTGCGAGCAGTTTAGCAGCTGGTCATTAATTCTAATATGAAGTGGTTTTCAATATTAAAACAATAATTCAAAAGATGGGGGAATGATTTTATGGGTAATTTAACGAAACCAAAGTAGTAATATTATTTCTGTAAGTAATGCTGGGGTTTTATGTATGTTCTGTGCAGGAGGAGTTGGAGCCCCCAATAGCTGTGTTTATTGAGCCAAATAAGTGCGAGGGAGATTTTTTCCAAGAAGACAAGGTAAGTTGTTTTACCATTTCTTGCAAGGAAACATTGAATTAATGCCTTATTTTGCCTAGCGAGACTCAGGCCACGAGGTCTGCTCTTTCGTCTGACCACGCAAATTTCGTTACGCTCCTTTCCGATTTGATTTTAGAGAGGCTTCATTTAGGCTTGAGAATCTTTTACATGCATGGGACAGCCGGCTTTACTTCCCAACCGAAGGAAGGCCTGCGAAGTATTTTTTTCACCCTTGAAAAACCACAGTTTCGTTTGGGTTTGAACCCGCTAACTTGGGTATAACAGACCGATACGCTAACCGTTACACACTGCTGTGACATGGTGAAAGGCAGCCTAATTTTGTTATGTTTGGAAATAAATAAGAACAAGTGTTTGTTCCGTGTGGATTAAGAGTAATCAAATTCCATATCCTGTCATCACAAGCCACAGATATCAAGGGGAAAATTAATGACCGTCGGAGCTGTTCACTCACAGTACGTAAATTCGCTATTGGAGCTCTTGTTTTCGTGAAAATCAGACCTATGCCATCTTTATAAGTATATTTGGCTATATTTTTACAAGAAATGTAAAGAAAAAATGTGGAACCGTTTTTGAGAATATTTTTAAAATGCCCGTAGGGCTTCATGTAAAGTACCCTCAAATTTTGAAGAAAGTTTTTCGAAACCGCAGCGCCTCGAGTCGAGTCAGATCAGCTGGGGAATATCCATTTTGGAAGAAATCGTACGTATAGTCCAGGCGCTAGTGGTGTTCACAGACGGTCGGTCGAATGTTTTGAGAAAAACCTTTTCGGTATCAGGGATACCAAAACCTGTATTTGAGGTCTCGTAATCAATTTTCCGCAGCACTACATAACTGTATACTACATATGCGAGAAAGTAAGTTTACTTTTATTTAACGCAAACGAAATATTAATGTTAGTATTTTCTTCTACACCACTAATGCTGAAAAAGGACTGCAAAGTAATAGATATGAATTGCAAAGAGACAATTGTTGAACAGGCTGATGTTGTACTGCTTGCGCCCGTTGCCAACTCCCGCAGGGAACGCGAACTGCGGTACAGTGAGGCTCGAGGGTCGAAGTCCAGTCGAACCGAACTGATGCGCCTCCTGGAGCGACGGGGAGAAAGTGGCAGCCGGTGGTTACGAGTGCACGCTGATCAGTCCGAAATGGAGCCGTTTGTAAGGAGTGGAATAGGCAATCGAAGCTTTTTCCTAGGCAAAAGTTCCAGCGACTCAGCCGCCGTTGTGCGACCTTCCTCAGGGCGAAATGTTAGCAGCGGGAAGGTGACAATGGCGGTAAAAACATTGGCACCAGTGCCTAGGACGCGGTGTCTCCCAGACAGACAAGCGCGACTTCGGCCGCGGTAGCCTAAGCTTTCATTTTACTACATTGTTCACTTATAACTGTAGGTCAGTTGTAAGAGCTAAGATTAAATAATTGAACGAAAAAAATTAAATTAAATAAGCTAGTATTAGTTTCTAGGGTGTGATTTGATTAAAGTTGTTGCCTAAAGCAAATGTTTGAAACCAATGCTACTCAATTGCTTTCTTCATTTTGAGTTTTTTTTACGTCTTTTGTTGTAGGATCCTCTTGCATCGTGCAGCGAAGATGTTCCTGCTTTAATAAAAGAAGAAAATGATTTCTGTTTCCAAGGTGAGTAGAATTTATTTATTTTCGAATTATCTAATACATTTTGAGGTGCAAATCTGTCACTTGTCTTTATGAATTGCTGATGTACAGAGAATAAATCTTATTAGAATCTCCAACATATTGTGATCTGCCATACTATTCTCGTGCACCATCTTTCTATTCCTGTGCTTCTACAGTAAAACCTAAAACGAAACCTGTCATTTCGGACACAAAATCCCAGTACGGAACTATTTTATAGTGAAAATAACTATAAAATTCTATATGCCAGAAACCTGCCTTACGCGAGAACGGAAAGGCTTTTAGAGAACCTAAATAGACCGGGAGAGGTGGCTCAGGACATCAACTGATGTCACTGCAGCGCCTCTGACCTGGAGGTCCTATGGTTTCACTCCCGACGGCGGCAGTATTCGCAGCACTAGCTAGATAGCTGGGTCGACTTTTGTTCGATAATTTTCCGTGATCAATAGGCGAGTGTCGGAGTAGGCCAGGAACCACGCGCGATATCTCCTTCCCATTCCTTGTCCTATCCTCACCCCTTACACGCACATTGCCAGGTTATCGTCCCCGGCCGCGGAAGCTTACGCTCTCAAACACTAACGCGTTGAATGCGAAGTATTGGTCTTAACGCGAGATAGAGGATTAATAGATAGTGCACCGGCAAGGAGGATTGCTTCGATCAGTACAACAGCTGACGTCATCGACCAAGTTTTGTGGTATTTCACATGCAAATGATGAATAACATATGGATGCTAGAAATGCAGTATTACGAAGTGACAATTCAGATGCGAAAAAGTTGTATGCCTTTTTTTTATCACAAGATCCCTGTGTTGGTGTAATATCTATTAGCACTGGGGTAGTAGTTGATTAATTGTAACAAAGATGATTAAAAATTGGAAATTCATTAATTTCCAAGGCATCGTTGATGGCAACATTGGTCGTGTAAAGTTCCGCATGAAATTCGAGCCTCCACCCTCCAAAACATTTTACATCGCAAGTCAAAAATACACAACTCTCGTTCCTGTAAACGCTTAAATGTTTACGTGTTTAAATGTTAAACGTGTCACTCGTCAATTCACTTCCCCTGCCTGCAGCTGGGCCACAGCAGTTACCTAGAACCTCTCTGCCCTTCTAAAGTATTACCCACAATACTCAGAGTGAACTAAACTCATTTTCTTAAGTCACGCCGTTCTTCTTGTGACCCGTTCAGATTTAGGTATTTATTTTTTTATAAAGTAACTTACAGATTTCGAGAGAATCTCTTCATTTCATGAGATAATTGTAATGAACTAAAGAACCAACTCAAACTTGGTTTGCTTTTAACCCTATAATACTTTGTTTCTTCATCACAATACTCAAATTCTTGAGGTTAATGAAATATAATTTGTATATTCGACATTTATATTTCTTTGAATACATCAAAATACTTGTATTAGTAGTTTTGGAATACTTGTTTCAGATTTATAGATTATTGATTTACAATGTGCTCGTTTGTATCTCTTTGAAAATTTTCGTGAATAGACTCTGCTGCTCTCCAAAATTAAATGCTATTAAAAAAGATCACAGGTGACGTACGTTCTTATGGGCCAATCGAAAACTCAGATAAATAGAATACCCTAGGATTATAAAGGTTGGAATATATTTTTTAACCTTTATTTTAACCAAAGCCTTATATTTTGGTAGGGTGTATTTTTTTTTTTTTTTTTTTTTTTTTTTTTTTTTTTTTTTTTTTTTTTTTTTTTTTTTTTTTTGAGATTCTCGAGTTTTCGTGTGTATTAAGAAGAGTCAAAAGCTTTGCCTTGTACAGCCTCGACTTTCGGAATACAAGAGCCAGAATAATATTTTCCCCATAGCCATAAATTAGCCATAAATTTGGAGTTGTGTCGTATTTTTTTCTTTGGTTTTTACAGTTTTCTTGTATATTAGCCCATAAGAACATGATGCATGTTTTCGGTTGGGAACGTGTAGCTTGTCCCGGCTAGGGCGGTGCCCTGCTGGTAGGAGATACCTGGTTGTAGAAAACCCGCTAGCCGACGCTAGGTCCGCGCCGGATCTAGCCATACAGCAGGGAAAGAACACCGCCACCTCCCGTGATAAAACGTGCACTACTATTACGGGACTAATGGATCTCTTTGAAACTCACCCTAGTAGGTGATGCGCTCAGAAACACTAATAATCAATCATGATATACGTTTTAATTTGTACTATTCTAAATTCTGGAATATGAAGGCCAAAACAGTTTTCCTGTGGCCTAAAATTAGCGTGAAATTTTTGGTAGCGTGTCATTTTTCTTGCGATAAGATTTTGTATACAGAGTCCATAAGAGCGTACGTAACCTATTTTACTTTCTACACCTCTGAATTTTCGAAAATGTTCGCTGATTTTTTCCCATTGCATAATTTAACCTTAAATTTTGGATAGAATCACATTTTTCTGGCGTTTAGAGTTTTCTTGTGTTTTTACGTGTAGCCTATAAGAAGGTATGTTATCAGTTTTTCTTTGTACAACCCTCATTTTAAAAAAATGTGGGTTGGAATTTTTTTGAAAAACCTTTAATTAGTCTTTAATTTTGGATTCATTTTCGTTGACTTCCAAAAATATATTAGTTTTATTTTGTTGGTTGGCGCTGATTGCTGTAGATTGGAACTAGCCGCGCCCACGAAATTGGGAGACCCACAAGAACCTAAAATTCGGGAGTAGGACACTTAATTAGTCTAAAATTAGAGATTAAAGCATCGGTAGAAATAAAGGCTTAAATTTGGATATGGTTTGCTTGTTTTTGGTTTCCGGCACTGATAGCTTTAAATGGCTGAGGGGAATTTTAAATAAAAATAATGGCTTGTCCAATGTTCTCATTTCCATTGCATTTATTTTTTTTTAACACAATCATTCTCTGTTTACAGATGGAGAAAATTCCCGCTCTCAGGAGAACATGTTTCTGAGTTCCATTTGTGAAAAGAGCTTCAGTACAGAAGATTCGTTCAATAAGGATATGCTCCTCCACGCTGAAGATAAATCTTTACAGTGTTCCATCTGTGAGAAGACCTTTAAAAGAAAACAACAAATAGAAGCACACATGCGCTTTCACACTGACGATAGACCTTTTCAATGTACCTCTTGCAAGAAAAGCTTCTTTGAAAAGGGTAACTTATTGAGACACTCAAGAATACATACTGGTTTCAAGTCTTTGAAATGTATATTCTGTGAGAAGGGCTTTAGATTAAAATCACTCCTAGAAACGCATATGTTCATCCACACTGGCGAGAAAGCTTTTCAGTGTTCGGTGTGTGATAAGGGCTTTGAAACCAAAAGTAAGTTAGAGCGACACATACGTTCCCACACTGGAGAGAAACCGTTCCAGTGTTCTATCTGCGAAAAGACCTTCACTGAAAAAGGGTCTTTAAAATATCACTTGGGCCTTCACAATGATGAGAAATCTTTTCAGTGTTCCGTGTGTGAAAAGAACTTTTTAAGCAAAAGTAAATTAGAAATACACATGCGCAGCCATACTGGAGAGAAACCTTTTAAGTGTTCCATGTGTGAGAAGAGCTTCAGTGAAAAAGGAACCTTACTAGGACACATGAACATCCATAAACGATTACAGTGTTCCGTATGTGAGACAAAAATAACACCGAAGTCTTTCTTTGATTCTCACATGCGCTTTAACTCTGGAAAGAAACCGTTTCACTGCACCATCTGTAAAAAGAACTTCACTCTCAAGACATATTTACTTAAGCACATGAGAAGTCATATTAATGAGTCACCTCTTATGTGCACTGCTTGTCAAAAGAGCTCACCCTAGTGTTACATAGGGCATTTACTCCATTCTTTAAAGAAACCTTTTCAACGATTTATTCTTTAGAAGAACTTCAATGAAATGGAAAACTTAAAGTACATGATGATACACCCTAGTGACGAATGTTTTAGTGGATGGGTGAAAAGAAGAAATATTCCACAATAAAAAATGTATTTACACTAAATTCAGATCTTAGATCTTTTTACTCAACAAAATTTCTGATTGAGACCACCGAGATTGAATCTTTTAATGTTCCTTATGTTAAGTGAGCTTTGGAATAAAAGGAGACAGACGTTCGCACTAGAGAGAAGTGCTACATTTGTGACAAGTTTATTTCTGTCTGATGGCAAATTTAATTGCTCAGTCGAAACAGTGTCTCTCTCCATATCTTTCCTTTCTCCATTTCCTTCCTCTCTTTCGTTGCCTCTACACAGTTAGTGGTATTTCGCTCCTTCCTCCGTCATCTTGTTTTCCCCGTTTCTTCCGATTTCATCGCTCTGAAATCACGCAGATTCTTCCTCTCTGCCGACCTTTGGTCCCCACCCCATTTTTGCAACACTCTTCTACACACGTTCTCCTCTTTCCGCTTTGATCCCACCACCTGTGTCTCCCTTGTCTGCCTTCAGGATGATCGTCATTATTAGGGAGCGGATTTTTTATGAATTAAAACGTCGCCAGAAATGATCATTAAAATGTTTTTAAAATGCCCTAAAAGCAGAGAAAAATTGCGTTAAAAATATGTTACTGGCGTAATCGAGGCTTCTTCCTTTCGTTCAAGTGAAGTCAGCTGGCAAACGTTTGTTGGACTGCTATTTACAAGGATATCTCTATCGTTATCGCAAAATTGGTCGAACCGACAAAGACGGTGATAGGCGCCACAGGAACCTCAGATTACATAGTACAACGGCTGACATTACAAAATATGAGCGAAGGAATCGAATAGGCTACTCACGAATTCTGTGCTAAACGTTTGCTGCACTTCATAAATATTGTTTGAAGCAAGCACCGATAAAATTATATTAAAATCAATTAAATCAGCAAAAATGACGGGAAAAGACAAAAGTATTGGTCAAAACCAACGAAATGTTCAAAAATGTCTTAAACAAATGGATTATTTCCTTTTGTCTTACCGTAAAATTAATGTCGAAAGGCATCGTTGTAATGTAAAAAGAGAAAAATGCTGTTTGATTAAAATCCACCCCTACTCATTACTGTCCATCCCGCTTACAGCTTCATGGCAGCCGTTACAACGGAATGGGCGAGCTGGCGTATTACACTGGCTTCAGCCAATGTAATATTCCCTGCACCAATTTACGTCACAATATTGGCGAGAATATGAAATGCAGTCACATACCCAAATCATTACCTTCTTAAAGTCTGAAACTGATAAATGAAGCATTTTAATTAAACCGTCATCGTGTTTATATTTGGCTGGTCACCGTAGAATATTGTCACTTTATGCCTCTTTCAAAACGTTCCCCAACCCTTCTCGCTTGTCGTGCATCATGGAGGCCAGCGTCTGGCCAGCATAACAACGCCTGTAACAGCTATGTCGTAACGTTATCACGAGTGTACAAGTGCCCTGGCAAACAAGTAAATACATCTGTCTTCCTGGTTAAACACAAACAGCAGAAACCTTTGCTAACAATATTAAAAATGGAAATTGAATAAAACACTCTTCGTTTAGTGTATATTCAACGAAACATGCATTTTAAGACATGTGTAAATAACGCAATCATATTGAATGCAATAATCAACATTCAATCATGTGGGTACATAACATTTCCTAACAAAATTTCTGATTTTTTTGACACTTCGGTATAAAATTGCCTATACCTTGTACATTTACTCATCATGGTAAAGGATTGGGATAATAATATGTGCTGTGCATTTATAATTCTCAAATCAAAATTTGGTAAACATTATTTCGCCACTAACAAGGGAGTGGATTTTTATGCCCAAAAATCTTGAAATACGCTTTTAAAAATGTGTATTTATGACCTAAAAATTCTTAAATATGCAATTAAAATTAACTATATTTCATTTCCGGTCTAAATCTTTCTTGATAAACTTGGGGAGAAATATTCTTGTAATGAACAGACATATTTTCTGCAAACATAACAATCTATCTTACTTTTCAGGAGAATTAATTTAAATAAATATTCAGCTTAATATTCTTGTTGCATGTCTGCATTTCTTGTGCCTGGTTTAAAAAATATATCAAGAAATATCTTACATTTCCACAAGTATTTAACAGAAGAGAAAAAAAACGGTGACAAACTCTTTCTAATCAATGAATGCTCACAAATATATAAAAGGTGTGAAAAGATGAAACGATTTATAGATGTCTCTATTTTCACAAAATATGAACCTACAATTACACTGATATGCACCAACGGGAAAAATCAGTCAAATATGCACTAACATCTTAATCTGTATTGCATCCAATTCTAATTAAATGTCAAGAAAGTTCAACTAGCTATATTCTGAAGCAACCGATAAAAATATGCGAAATCAGAAATATGCTCCCTAGTTATAACTAAATGTGCTATTTAGGAATGAAAGTTACTTTTATTGTGAAGAAGCAAAACAAGAAACCATCTCAGCATTTTCTCTGTAATCTAGTTAGACTGACAAAAAGGCCCCTACACCCAGAAGAATATACAAGAAAGTTAAGTTCTATTACGATTTTACAAAATATAAAAACTTTACTAAAACCTCTAACAATGTACAAAATTAACTTGATGTTATTTAACTATTTCAAATCTGATCTTTGAAATATATTACAAAGTAAAAACAATGATACTAAAAAAAAAATCTAAGAAATTTATTATGGTACTTTACAATAAAACAAAAATATTACTTAAAGAACGTTGTGATAATGCTAACAAGAGCAATGCCGTAGTCTTTGGATAAACACATTTTCTTACAAAACACTCATAACTTCTCAATGATACAAGTACCTACAAAACACTAAATTGGTTCAAAGTCTATGAATAATATGGTACAACAACAAATACATTAGTCCTCAAAATATTTATGATACAAGTGGTAAAATACATTTTATTTTGCAAGCAGGAAAGGTTCTACTTCGATTTGCAAAAGTCGGAGCTGAAGATCTTTATGGACATTAACCCAACAGAGTATCTCCCGTTCTTGTATTCCTGGAAACAGTAATAGATCCATCATGCTGTCAGTTCTTTGAAAAAGGCATTCTTTCCAATATTTATTTCACAGAACTTTGTAAGTAGGCTAACTCATCAAAAATTGGAATCTGCATTCTCTTCTCAAACTCGACTGTTTTGCTTTATCACTGTTTTTGAGAGCTTCCTGAAAAGTTGCATTAGAAGCATGACTTTTCAGATACACATCTAGTTTTCTTTCTGAAATATGAAGAGCACCCAGAAAGAATTGAGGGAACCTCATCTTAAACACAGCATTTCCCGTTCTTCAAATATTTAATCATATTCATAAAATATTTCAATTGCATGACTGTATTAATCACTAATTTGGTCTTTGGGATAAACCAAAGTGTAATCAAGAATTTTAGTCGTATTTGTGATGGAAAGGGTTACTTGTAAACCTTCATATATTATTTAAATAAAATCGATTTTTAGTATAACATTCAAAGAAAGTAATACTACTTGCACTCTTTTTTGTAACATCCTTCCATACAAATTGCTCTGAGCCATTCTCCTTCTGAGGGGAAAGAAAAAACGAACTTTTGGGTCATTCCGATAAGTTACCATTACAGTTAGAGGCGCATTTTGGCGTTGGACTCTAAAGACAACGTAATACAGTTTTAATATTTCAAAATAAAATGAACAGGAAATAATTAGAGCGTAGTACTTATCTATGAAATAAAGCCTATGAAAAATTCGTTTGCAGGGAATCGAATTAGGTTACTTCAACAGTAAATGGTACAATACAATTATAATTTAAACATTAATTTATAATTGAATTGAATTAATGCCTTATTTTACGTGGCGAGACTCAGGCCATTAGGCCTGCTCTTTCGTCTGACCACGCAAATTTC
>BOPP01000227.1:1699072-1719072 GCA_017312745.1 Gryllus bimaculatus | reverse complement strand
CATAAGTAATGTTTGTGTTAATAAAGGAGGCACATCAATTGCTATTTCTACTCTGGCAATAACATTTATTGTCGGAACTTACCTATGCATACAAGTAATAATGATGGAAGCTCGAGAAAGGTTGAGTTTCTATTACTTTCAATTTTATTCTTCACTCTTTCTTTCCTTCTTTCTATATTAGAAATGTTTTGTAGGTTAACACAGTGGTATTTTCTTGTATAAAATGAAATCTGAATGTAAAAGTTGTGCCAAGGTATAAAATAACGTTTCATTCTTAGTGTTCAGTGCGATTCTGAGTAGCTTGTTCTGTGTAAGATTGTGTGGTTTTTAAAATTGAATTTTTCCTTCCTAGGAAGCCTTTCCAAAATGTCAACCGTTGGTTTACCACTATTATTAACCAACCTGAAGTTAAAGCTGTCATTGGAGAGTTCAAGTTGTGTGAGAAGATGGCAGAATTTGATGCGAAGAAATTTGCAGAGCATCAAGGTAAGTTTTAGTTAGAGGTAAAAAAATAAGTTTTCTATTGCCCAGCAGAGCTGGTGTTCTGTTTTTAGTAATTCTGATAAGCAATTAAATGATTTGATGGCACAATGTTTGAATCTAGAAAAAAAAATTGCAAGTTTGCAATCATCTGAGTTGCTTTAAGACAAATCTTAAGATTTCAAGGTTTGCTAAAACTAATGCCAATGATTATTTTATTAAAGTTTAACTACATTTGCGTTTTCATCTGATTTGCACAAAGGTGTGAATATATATTAGTTATGTACAACTTTACCACCTTAAATAAGTGGCTAGGGTTTCTCCTTCAAAGGTTATTCAAGAGTAACATTTTTTTATACATTCTTATAAATCTCTAAATGTCACTTTGCTTCATGAAATATTCTCTCCTGTAAGAGTTTAATGGTACACTTTTCTTCAATTTGATCAACAAATAGTTTTCATGTGCATTCTCCAGATGGTGGAATCACAAATGGGAAATACCAGGGTCCCAGCACAAGATAGCGATTATTTTTGTGTAATGTGAAATAATCATTTTTACATGTTACTCTATGATATGACCCGATTTACTTGGCTCTGGCATTGCCAAAATTATTGATAATGTTTGAACTGTGTATGCAAATCTCTGTAGAAGAGCGACATGTGTAATTGTACACAGCAAATTGATTGTGTCCCGCAGCTGCTCTAAAGAGCATGTCTCCCAAAGAAACTAGCGGAGGCAGTGCCAAAAAGGAGAAGAAGAAGGAAAAGCAACAAGAGAAAGAAGAAAAGATCCACAATGCTGGAGAACCTGCTGAAGAAATGGATGCGACTGAAATGATTCTGGCATCAGAACCAAAGAGCAAGGACCCCTTCGATGCTTTACCCAAAGGGTAAGTTGTAACAGTACTTCATTCCCAAATTGGTTTACAAAACTAGTTCATAGACATGTATAACCACACATGTAACCATACAATGAGAAGCAATACATAAGATGGACAGGGCACACGTTCTTGGTGTCTTGCACTGCTGATGTCGCCAGTTTTTATTTAGATCATATGGGAAATTTCCTATTTAATTTTTGTACAAGAAGGTACTTAGCAAGAGAATTGCTGCAAATCGGTAAGAAATGTATGTAGATACCAAAGAAGACATTGAATAAATTTTTACACAACCCTAAGAAAATCTACTAAAAATGAAAATAAAGTAGTATTCATAACCAGTCAAGTAAAAGTAAACTGTAAAAGACAATTTGTAGATGGTGAAATAAAATTCAAGAAGGGATTTGAGTTACAAGAAATATAATTTTGGTACATGTGCACAGCCATTAGTGCTGTATAAATTTTAATATTTCAAAAAATGATTATTCAATTTCAGATTTCAAAAATGAGACGTGTATCTTAAAATGTATACTACAAAGGTTTCCAAACTGTTCTGAATTTTCAGTTTTGAACCTAAGAAGAGTATAGGTTTTAAACACTTCTGATAAATTATTGAATGTCTGGAGATCTTCAAACCAGAACCAGTCAAGATTTCGCTGCAAAGTATCCTGACTCATGGCAGATATATATTTTTTTAATGAGTTTCAGTTCGTGAACTTTCATGTTTTGCACTTATATGTTGGTTTTTGTAAGTTACAAAATATTCCTATACTTCCCATGCTATATTATTTGAAATTTGACTGTGACATTTTTCAAATTAATGAGATGTTTCAATTAGTGAGAATTATTATCATAAGAGGAAACCACAGAATTTTTGTGTTGAATTCAGTATTCAGGTCATTTAATTTCATTGTCCAACATTTAGGCTTGTATAACAGTTGGGTTGATGCATGTCACTTAACTCTTGATGACTCTGCTGTGATGACACAGGTCAGTTTGTGCACATTCGTTAATTTAACACCGGGCATAGATTATCTCGTTATCTAATGCAAACAAGGCGCACGAGTGCCCTTGAGAAGATGCATTGTTGCCAACACGTCACTCATTCTGTGACTCTTGTAAACTGGCATTGGTGCAGCTGATGTCATCAGTTTTAGGTGACTTGTATCAAATCTGCAATGTGTTTACTGAAGCAAATAGGTTTTCTATAACTTAAAAGGAAAAATGTCTAGTTTTCAATGGTCTCTAATTGCTCCTTTGAAACTTTTAATCTTCATTCAATTATTTATAGATAAAAATGTGCACAGATAGTACATCTACCACACATCACTTTTTACGGTTCTAAGACTCAGTAAATTAAGTAAATCAAAAGTAACTATGGTAGCAGTTCCTGCATGCAGGTTTTAAAGTTGTGTGTGCCAGTATGAAAAGTTAGTTTTTGTTCTGGTCATAAATTTTTTCCTCTCTTCTATGTCTCTCTCATCTCTCTCTCTCTCTCTATCTATCTCTCTCATCTCTCTCTCTCTCTCTCTCCTCTCTATATCTCTCTCTCTCCTCTCTATATCTCTCTCTCTCCTCTCTATATCTCTATCTCTCTCTCTCCTCTCTATATCTCTCTCTCTATCTCTCTCTCTCCTCTCTATATCTATATCCTCCCTATATCTCATATATATATATACACTATATATACATATATATACTATAATAATATATATATATATATATATATATATATATATTATATATATATATATATATAATCTGCATATGCTCCAATCCTGAAGGGAATTTTTTGCAAACCTTACTAAACACCATTGCTGATAAAAACTAGTAGTGGAGATGCAAGAGGCTTGTCTTTATCTCAGTTCTTGAAGTGTTTTAGGATTTGTAATTGGGCAGTTGCCTATATTAAAGCGAATAAAATATAATAAAATCTCTAGCATTAATAAATTTTCAATACCCTGTGGTGTAAAAATTCAAGCCTAGTAGTAGCTCTTGTTCTTGAAGTGGCACTTCTACAAACATGTCTTTGTTATAGATGCCATGTAAGATTGAAGTGCTATAGTAATATTCTCTGTCGCCCCTACTTAGTTCTTTACTTTGTAGGTTGAACAGAGAAATGACAGATATAAATACTGTGGTCATTTCTGATGTTCTGCTTATTTAATGTAGACAAATCACTGTGAAATACCCAGTTTGCTGTATTCTTCTTTCTGTGCCAATTCCTTTTCATTTCAACATTATTTGCTTTACTTCGGTAAATTAATGTATAGTCCTGTCCTGGTGTTCAGAGCATCTCAACCAATCAAGTTAAGTGTGCAAGAGTGTTGTCAGGTTTCCACTCCAGTATATGGTGGATAAGGTTTTCAATATTCCTAGCAACATTGAAATAATCAATGCAGCGTATAAGTGAGCAAATATGGCATTATTAATCAGAATAAATGTACCATAATGTAAGCAACAAAAATGAATTATTGCAACTACATAGTAATCTGTATTAACTATCTCTAATAAATGACTGTTTGCCCACCAACCTTTATATCTACACTAAAATAGATCAATGCAATCTCTGCAGTATTTACTGCTTGGCTCCTGTGGTGTGGAAAAAATTCTTTTTTAAAAGGCACAGCTAGAAGATCTGCATGTATCTTTTCTGTATTTAGGATATTGAAATAACTAAAACATGTTTTTGTTACAGAACCTTCAACATGGATGAATTCAAACGCTGTTACTCCAACGAAGATGAAGCTGTATCTATTCCATTTTTTTGGGAGAAGTTTGATCCAGAAAATTATTCAATTTGGCTGGGAGAATACAAGTACAATGATGAATTGCAGAAGGTCTTCATGAGCTGCAATCTTATTTCAGGCAAGTGCAATAGAATTCATTGTACTTGTAATATTAGGTGTTTGTATATGTACATAAGTAATAGAACAAAATGGTGTGTACTGATATTGGAAATGACTTTAAAAATGCAGTGTGTGAAACAAAGGTCTCACCCACTTGTTTTCTGTTCATAAAAACTGCATTTTTCTCATTCTATTAATGTCCAAATCTTAAACGATGTGATAAACATCTCAATGCATGCGACCTCATTTCCAAACAGCATGTTAAGAAAAAGGCCAAAAAAGGTTTATGGTATTTCCCTTCCATGTTACGAACTTCCAACCATTTTGTCATCAAACATTCATACCCACTAGTGATTCATTGATGAGACTTAATGTTTGATTTTTGAGTAATTTTCGTTACTTGTGCCTAATTTTTATATTTCTTTGATTAGTAAATTTGTTGATGTGTTAGATGGACTAAATTATCAACCATTTCCTTCATACTTCCTCGTATTAATATATTCATGTAGTAAAGAGAGAGTATTGTAATATTGCAGTGACAATCAGTGATATTTTCAACAGGTAAATTGTCAGGCCCTGGTGGATATTATATATAGAAAGTGGATATTACCCTTACCCTTTACTTGCTAGCTCCGATATACCTACCATCCCCCGATTGTGGGAGTGATCCAAGTCCAATTGATCGGTTTATTTCGTGGAACTCGCTGCTCCACGCTCTAAAATTTGAAGCGCGCACGTAGCCAAGACTTGCCAATGACTCAACCAATGACTTGCCTTGAGCGCAGGAACTATCTTTACCGATCGATTGGTGAGTCTTGGATCTTAACCGTTCCTCACCTGGGAGCACACACACAGCATCTCACGTGTGACTCCAGTCACACATGGAACAGTCCCCAGAGGCGCATCAGCACAAGATTTGCCGCACAAGCCCTACCTACCGCTACACCGGCCTGGCGCAAGTTTTGTGCAACAGGAGGTTCTCGCACTTTACCAGAACCCACTCACTGGCTCTGTACTCTCCCTTATATAGCTGTCCCTCATGTGACATACTGAGTCCTGCTGCTTCCATAGCTCACTTATGATTGCCATGCAGCTGTTAAGTTTTTGATTCCGTTCCCCAAGATCTGATAACTGCTGAGCGCCTTGTATCTTCTTTTGCCTCGCATTCATACAGAGAGCTTTTCTCACCCTCCTGCGGCAAGGTGTTTTTCTGGTGCTAAATCACTTTTTGCCAATCCCCAAATAGCTACAAAGTTCGATTGCTGGTATGTTAAAATATCAAGACAGCAAAAGTTTTTTCATCAATCTGTGGTAAATTTTTACACCTAAACTGTACAAACACTAATTTTCTTACAAATTAATATTCCCCTACTGATCTAAACGAACTTGGGGCTCTGAGACTTTGAAATGGATATACAGTAGACTAGAGTTATAGTGAACTTCTGGGGACTAGTATTTTTAATGAATTATATTCAATATTATTATAATTAAATAGAATTTTCTCACAATTATTGGTTTTATTAATATAGGGATACTGCTAAATACTTAAACGAAATGAAAATGTCAATATCTTTGTGCCCTCAAGAGATTTTTTTCTTAAATTGTTTAATTTGTACATTTTTCATTACCAATTTCTATAGATACTTCTTGAGATTTCATGCACTCTCATATTACTTTCTGCCTAGTTTACTCTTTAAGTATCATAATATAGTTGATATCCTTCAATGCCTCTTCCAATGAATTTATGAATCTGAGGCAATATATTAATTTCCAGGAAGTATTCCCTATGTTCACTATAAAAGTCACATTTTTGTTTCTGAATTTGTGAAAATTGCAAAAGTTTTAATTTTTTTAGAATTTTCTCACATCTAAAATATTGAAGATTTCCTCCAATGAAATCTCATCCATGTCCTTAAAATGTCATGGATACTTGTATTGAGAACATTAGTATTTTTTCAGATAAATTTTGTATGTCTTAAACAATTTTTAAACAATTGTTTTCGCAAAAGCTCCAAATTTGTTCTTCCATTTTTCTTCTTTCATAGCAAATGGGTGTCAAATTTTAATAAATGCCTACTCAATCCCCATTTCCTCTCAAGTTTTAATTAAAACTATCCCCAAAAGTATGGAAAAGGTCTTACAGTTCTTCATGGTTTGCATTTTACTGAAATGCAGTTACCTAAAGCTGGTTTTATTTGCATGGGGTTCAAAAAGCAACTAAGGTGGTTTATGATGTAGATCAGAGGGAGAGAGTGGTTATCTGAAGTGTAAAGATCCTTTCCTCAAAGTCATGGTGAGCGTTTCCTCATTGTGAAACGGTGAAAGGAAGAAGAACGAGACAAATACCATGTCATGGTGTAATGATAGTACCATGAAGAGTTTGTCACTACAAATTTGCATTTTAATTTTTTTGTTAATTTAATTCCTGTTAATATGTTGGTAAAAATGCAAAAAGGACTGAAGTTCAAAAAGTTGAACAATGAGCCTAGTAGCATTAAGTTAGGTTATATTAGGGCCGAACACATGAGATGGTATTTGAACACTACTTTTTATTTCTCACTGCATAATCACTTCTCTCTATAATTCAACTCATTAGAATGCTTTCAAAACTACAAAAGGAACAAAACACCAAACTTATAGCATACCAGAGGTGGCTCTGAAAAGTGAAACCAGGAGCGTCCAAGGCAAATCGGATGATATGTTTCAAAAAATGAAGCAAGTTGTCTTTTGTATGAATTCCATCTTGTCTGTTCTGTCACATCTGTACTGATAGGAAAAGGAGTGTTTAGTAATGGCTTGTTTGCAGACTTGCTCAAAATATATAAAATGCAAAACTTACTGAAATAATTCTTATGCAAACTCACTAAATAGATGGCTTGAATTTTACCTAGGGAAATTAAATTGTGAATTATTTGTAGTTCGTATATAATGTGTCATTGATTCTTTGTTGAATCTTTATTGGGGCTAAATTTTTAGTTAACACTTCCCATTCCTTAAAATGTACATAACAATGCGGATTACCCACAGTATTTTTATAAAAGAATTAATCTACTCTATTAGAGATATTGATAAGGGATCAAAGCATTACTAAAAAGAAGTTTGTATGGAACAGAGATGGGAGATTCTGGAGTGTGAAGATCCTTTCCTCAAAGTCATGGTGAGTCTCTCCTCATTGTGAAACGGTGAAAGGTAGAAGAACGAGACAGATACCATGTCATCGTGCACTAGTGGCATTATGAAGAGTCTGTCACTACAAATTTAACTATGCTGTATATACCTGAATAAGATTAGGGTTTCCCCCTTAATATCTCGTTTGTATATTAAGGGGTTGTCTTGCATTCACATATTAAGCCTAGACTGTTGGGATTTGCTTTTATACAAATCTTTCCTTGTCAAGAAACAAATGCTGACATAATAAAAAAAATATCAAAAAAAGTTTGAGGAACAGAAAAGTGAACATTCATAATGTTTCACCTTCTCTTGACAATTATTAATTTGGATGATTTGTAATTTTGTTCTAAATTTCAAGATTGGTTAGGTACTTCTGTGCAATTGCACCCAGGCTAATGTGGCCTAGCTGGGAGCTAAAAATAAGGCTCCCTTCTCCCTCGACATGTGTGTGAGCACAATGCTCTGCTTTTCTTAACCCTTGGGGGCAGATCCTAGTATTCACATGGTAAAGGAGTGAGCTCAGCTGCCCTGGATGGAAATCTCAAGATAAAAATCTTGACCCATGTTGAGATTCAAACTTGCATCCTTCTGGTCATGTAGGCATCATCCTACCTCTTCAGGCATCCTGGCTCCAAGAATTAACATAAAATAAAAATTCTCAGATAACCTCTTCAAAATTAGGGGGTCATGTATTTAGGTAAAGGGGTAAATCTGAATTTTTTTTTTCCTGAAGTATGGATTTTGAGACTTCCTTATTAATAGAAATGTATTAAAGAAAATGATTTTCCAAGGTTTGTATTTTTTGTTACATACATGGAGGAATTCTGGTGATATTAATATGATATGATTGGGGAATGGAGGCTTAAAGTTGGCAATATTCTGTCTTAAGTTATATAAACCACTTTAGTGGTAAATTATTACATTTAATTCATTGGAGGGAATTTTAATTTGTCCTAACGTATTTGGTTTGCGTTATGAATGAATTGATAGCGATTGTCTACTACGAAAAGTTAGTTACATAGTGTAATAAATCATGTGTAGGAAATAATTACAACATCAGTATGTCACTGAAGGTTGCAAAATTAAAAAATACCCTTTCAAAGTATGTCTACAGCTTATTTCATAAACTGTGCTGTTTGCATTGGGGTACTATATTGATGAAATGATGGAACAAAATGCTGGAAGATTTCTTGTCAAGCCTTTCTTCCAAGACATTGCGGGTTTCTACTCGTGATGGAAATTCGAAAGGCAGAATAAAGTGACATAAATAAGTCTTTGTGTAGATCTTTCACACTGATGCGTCAATGTCACAACATGTGAAAATCTATCCAATTAATTTATGACATTATTATTATTATTATTATTATTATTATTATTATTATTATTATTATTACACGGCACATCAGTACTTCTACAAAAGGTACTTACATTTTTATATATTCTTTGAGCATTAGCAATGATTCACTTGTTGCTTATCTTTTTCTGTGCCAGAAAGATGCTGTTTTATTGCATTGCCAAAAACTTTGAGATTTTCTTTGTTCTGTGAAAACCTGGATTCTTCCATGTTAATTCCATTCCTAGAATTTCAGGCTTCTCAGTGTCATTTTTCCTAATTTTTTGGCCTTTGTTGGAATGCTCACTTTTAGTCCAAATTCACCATGTCCATGTTTTTACAAAACAAATTCATAATCTAATGTTTTTATTCTTATCTTTATGAAATCTTTCCAAAAGTATACATTCCAAACATTTAAAAGATTTCATTGAAAAGTTTGGGGGCCTGTGTTGTTTTTTCTTACTAAACTAGTGCTTTTTCACGTTACAAGGAAACTATTTTCGTTTCCCTAATTGTGTTCTGGAAAATTAAAAACTTAAAAATTATAGTTTTTTAAGATGCTGGTTTATTCCCCCCCCCCCAACGCCACCAGTCTTTTTGTAGGGACTGAAAAAAGCGGAGCCTTTTAGGCTTTCTAAGCAAGTGTGGTGATAGGTTCTTCTCAATCAGTTTTCCTTTTTTTAGTTTCCTGTATTCTCTCCTCTCTCTCTCATGTTGTCTCAGTTCATTTATCCCTGAAACAGCATACGTACAATTCTGCAAATGATGTAGGCCTCTATACATTTTTAGTTAGGATTGTATAGAGAGTATTTTTTATTAGATTTACATTTGCTTATGTGTACTTTTAGGGATGTTCCAGAGACTTGACAAGATGAGGAAGAATGCATTTGCTTCTATGTGCTTGTTTGGTACTGATAATAACAGCTCAATATCAGGTATCTGGGTTTGGAGAGGTCAGAACCTAGCTTTCGAGGTAAGTAAAAAAAAAGAAGCTTTTTAACATATTAAAATTAAATATTTCTGTCATCTTCACAGGCTTTAAATCAACAATTTTAATGCTCTTGTTTCCCGTTGACATTGTGAAAAGGAATTGGTGCAATTTTAAGTGTTGGCAGCACTGATTATCCATATTTACTCATCCTTTTCTTTCTCCGTTTCCTCCTTTTAATTCAGTTTAAAGGGAGTGGACAAAATTCTTGAAAGAACTGAGGGCTAGGCTTCTTGCTGACCATGTCCATGCCTCCAAGCCAAAGAACAGGAAATTTCTGATCCAACCATTCAAAGTGATTATTAAGTGAAGATTAGTACAAAGTGAACTGACATTTGCATAAATCCTGCATTAATTCACCAAATTCCATTCCTTCATCAGTTTTAGAATTTCAACTACTGAACAAAACAGGGTCTCCAAGGGTGAAAACTGAATTCTTTGTTTACAATATGCATGCTGCTTTCAGTAGCAAATATTTGAACTAGGTAACAAGGGTGATATGAAATCCTAACAAATTCTTTATATACTTTAACTCTTCAAAAAGTTTGAAATAATTCAAACTTTAGTGATGTTTTATTTATTTACATTCCTTCTTTTGTGTGTGCACTTGTAATAAAAAAAAATTCAGTGGGATAATACACAATAATAGGACTGTGTACAAGAGCTGGTGGAATCTACAAATAAACCCACATTTGTTTTTTCCTAATAAAAATTACTTGTTGACAATTGAAGTGTTTTGTTAAAGTTTTGAAATAAGAATAGGAACGTATAACTACATCAGACCGGACAATGCAACTGAAGCTTACCCATGGCCTTCTGGAATATTGCAAATACTTAATGAAATGATATTGAGAAACTATGGAAGAAAGTACTTCTTTCTCCCGACTTTAGGGAATGGCCTGGAAAATTATTCTTCGCAAAAAAGATTTAAAATTTTCTACAATAGGCAGAAAGTGGTGGGGTTCTCAGAAAAAAATTCACATTTTAATCTTGGATAATACTTAATGCAGAAAATAAAAATTAAACTTAAAGCTTATATTAACAGGGCTAATTCCTCTGAAGCAATTAAAGCTTTTCACGATATCACATGGTGAATGGGATGCTAAAGTTCCCAAAACTTTGAAAATCCGACCACAAAGGCAAATAACAAGACAAAAGAAGAAAAAATGTATATCCTGGTGTTTTTACACGTCCAGAGGCTCCTTGCAACTGCAGTATTGTGCATGAAAACGGTGCAACAAAACTTAATATTGATAGGTATAATACTTAGTTAACATTTATTTCCTATCCATCACAAACCTACTCTCAGTTGTTACTAGACCTTGCTTATGAAATTTTAGACACCTCATTTAAGGTATTTAAATCATTAGTTTTGAAAATTGCAAACTTAACCCATTTCTATTTGGCTTTTTCTTGTGATGCATACTAGTTAAGGAGAATGTGAAACTATACCCATACCACAGTGACTAATTATTTTGCAGTGCAAAGCTCAATGAATGTGCAAATGAATTGACTAGGAACATTTATAGTTGACATTCATGGAGTTCTCTTCTTACTTTCATTTAGGATTGTTGAACTTCTTTTGGTTTAAAATTCATTTCCTTCTACCCATTTCTGTATGGTTTCTTCTTTCCATGTAGAAAAGTTTTGGAAGGAAGATTAATGTGAAACTTATCCCATGCTGCAAAGTGATGGATTCTTTTGCAGTGTATAACTGTCACTAGATATACCAATGAGTGCATGAGGAATATTTAAAATTCTTTTTCCAGATTAAATTGCTTGATGAGCTTTTAATTTTATTTATTCTGCTATTCAACTTATTTGAAAATAAAATACTTTTTAAGGTCTTTTAGGGTAGTTTAGTAAGGGTTTAGGGTTCCTTTAATGGATGAATGAATTGAATATGGTGTTGTAGTGGATGATTCATGGAGGTTAGAAATGGTTCATAAAAATTTTTAAATTGTTATTGTTGCAGTTGTCGCCAGATTGGACTATAGATTACGAGTCATATCAGTGGACAAAGTTGGACCCTACAAAAGAAGAAACTAAGAGACAAGTAAAGCAGTACTTCTCGTGGACTGGAACCGATAAAGAACAGCGTCCATTCAACCAGGGCAAGATCTTCAAATAGTGGGATTGGGTAAATTACTTTGAATGAAGCTAACGTCCTTGAGGGTTTTTGGCATTGGTGGCCACACAATCCCAGTGAAATAACTGGAGTGCAGTGTCACCCAGGGCTCGTAATTTGGGACTTATCTTCTTTAAGACTCAACTGGAAGAATATATTGCCTAAAGCAGACGCCCTTCTTTTGTTCCTTCCATTAAATATTGGTAAGACTTTTTTTTAAAATATTCACTTATTACGTACTCTATTCAAATTATTTCTCCTGGTAAAGACTTGATTCATCAGAGGTTTGACAGATCTCTAAAGAAATTTATTGTACCAATATTTAATAACAAACCCCACATTATCATAGTTCATTCCATTCCACCTAAAATAGAGGGATCCTTACTAGACATTTTCACTTATCACAATTCTGAATTAATGCCATAGGTATAAGCAGTGCAAGTCTTTCTGGAATATTTCATTGTGCTACTATTAATTGTGCAGAATTTTTTATTCCTAACGAATCCATGTTGTATGTAGTAAGTGGTTTATATTGTGTGGACCGCCTGTGTTACTTTGGAAGAACGATAAAAAACTTATGCTGGTTATTTATAACTACAGTGTTGAATATATATTGAGTGCTGATTCTTAATTTTTGTTATTCTTATCCTTGCATCCTTATCCTGTAAACATGCTCTAAGTTTGGCAACTGGGATATACTGTATTACAGAGCGTTCAGGGCAGTGAACGATTATAATGACTGCTTCTACCACAGATGAGCGACACTTAAGACCGCATCGCTCTCGGCTAAATATTCTTCCGCCAGTCAGCTGAGTTGCATTCACAGCTGGCCGTGGTTGACTGAATTTTGTTGTTGAATGTAATTTTGACCGCTTGGATGTTAGAAAGTTTTCATGAGAGATTCATTTAATTCCGCATCATTAATGATGAAATATTATTCTAGGTGATTCAAATCATTTTGAAATACTGTTGAGAACATGTGATTAGTTGAATTAAGTCATCAGATATGAGAATGAAATGAAATATACTGCAAAGCTCCCATGTAGGCCTTGTAAAAAACTATTGGAATTGTGCCGGTACTTTTCGATCTTGCGTGTTCAGAAGATTCAAATTAATGTGTGCTGTATAATGTTTTGCGGTTATGATATCTGATGTTTATAATTACGATTTCATTTTCATGGTGCTCATCTTATGACTGACAGGGCCAGTTATGGCAATTTATCTGATCAGTGACTTATAGATATGGTTAGTTAATTGTGAATTCGTTGTTAATCAATACTTAAATACTATTATTTGTTCAGTGATTTGACTAATAAAAACAAGGCTTAATTGTCATGTTATAATTAACATAAAACTACCATTAAATTTGCTATTTTTTCATAATTTTGGCTTCTCCTGATTGTACAATCTTGAAAAATTTCACACTACATTCAAAGATTTCTGTGGGGAAACAAGGTACAGTTAGTAGATATTCTGGAGTACTGTTTGCAGAATTCTCAGTAATTCAATTGATCAGTAACTTCGCGGTAAATTTCTTAAATATGGAAATAAAGCTTATTCTTAAAAGTATGATAAAAAATGGGTTAAAAACTGCTATAAATTATTGTACTCGCCTATCATTCAAATTAAATGTTTCATACCTTCAATCACTTTATTACATAATATAAAAGTCAATTAGAAATTAGGTGAAAGGTAACATAAAAAAAGCAAACATTTATTTGAAGGATACAACATTTCCACTGAATCCAGAGTCCAACTATACAAAATCATAATGAGTTTCCCAAGTCCTTTTAGAAAATATTCACAACCTACTATTAACATCTCCAGCCTCAGCCTACCACATTTCCCGGGGTGAGGAGTAAAAATTATATATTTGAATTTTTACCAAGAGGATAAAACAATGAACAATGTTCAAATTGTATTTTCTTATGACAACACTTAATTGGTTATCAAAGCAGTCCTAACATCTGATTTTGATAATAATGTATTGCATTAAGATGTAGAATAAGAGAAACTAACATACTGCTCAAAAATAAACTTTTCTTTTCACTGAATCTGCATTTCTAATTTTTATTAAAAGAATAATTTTTCTATTACTTCAAGTTAATTTTTGAAGAGTGTGAATGAATGTTATTAAAATACATTTTCAACCCATTCATTCACAATCCGACCTTTTCTTCACATGCTTTCATTCACACCAGATTCATATACATAAAAAATTAACTTCATATAACTGAAACTTCTTTCTTTTAATAAAAATGAAAATTACAAAATTACGAAAAAGAATTTACAAAGGAAGTTAACATGTGCAGAATAATGAAGTGTCCAGTTATATCTTCTGAGAAGTACACCTAAAAAAAAAAAACCCTACCCATACGGATAGCAAAAAGCTACTGGGAAGCAAGCAAATGAGCATTTATTTCAGTAAGCCAAGATCAGCATAAAAACAATAAAGATTCACTATTTCACCTGGAATGTAATCTCAAGCTTATGTTGCCGTCTGGAGTGGCGTGAATTTATTAACTTTGAAAAATAATAACCTTGAATATAGTGTTCAGAATTCTTCAACGATGTTTTTATCACTATAATAAAAATATTTTTATTGAACTTTCTGCTTTGTCGGAATGACAATAAAGTTAGGTTGTGCCACAGCGGCCACGACACGTTAGCCAACGTTCGTGGAAATGAAATCGAATCTTTCTGCATGTTAATTCACTGAGGCGGCACGCGCCTCCAAGGGCATGATGCCATGTGGTATGGCATCAGTGGCTGTCAAAAAAACCGGTCACATGACTGAACGCTCTGTAAGTCAAGTGGGAACATAGGTATGGATATTCAAAACTAAAGTTGCTTTGAGACACTTTACATATAGTTATTGCTAGTACTATTGTGTATTCTTCAGAAACGAGTTCTACAAAGAATGAGCTCAAAGTTTGACTTGATGTACAACCTGCTTCAAAGATAGTTTTTCTGTTGAATATTATGCTGTATTACAAAACTAAATATGCATCTCAGATGCAGCACATCACACTTCAGGATGTTTTTAAATTTATCGTTCATAAACAGTTTTAGGGCATTAAAAGCTGAACTTTTGAGGCCGAATGCTGCAAAGAAATGTTTCTTACACTGTAATCTATAGCTCTGTTAACATTCTGTTGCATTTTTGCTGGCAGGAGGGGGAGAGGCGATGGGAAATGAAGGGCACAGTGTCTGCCAGATTCTGCTAGTCTAAGTTGTGTATATATTTGTGACAAACAAAACTGTGTTCGCACAAAACTGAATATGCCATACAAAGGGGAATTACAGACTAGGACATAGACGAAATTCAGGAAGGGATTTCCTGTGACGGTGACAAAGTACGGAGGTGGTCTGAAAAGTTCTCGGCCTCGCCCATTGATCAATGAGCTACTCGCATGATTTTTTGCCCCAAAGTTAGTACAACTTCCAGAAGGTTTCATATGAAGTTCCAAAGAATTGTGTTTGAATCGGGTACGGTGCGGGTAATCATGGAAACGGAGAAGCTGGAGTATAGTGCAGTGATAGTTCTTCGAGAAGAGGGCTCGACGTCGTCCCAAATTCAAGAAGGTTAAAGTTTTCCGAGGACTTAATTTTCCACCATGAAGAAGGATTAAAGGCGGCTGTTTCAGTATCCAAGATTCACGCGAAGGACGGCCAAAAAGTGGAACGACAACTGAAATTATCGAAAAGAGCACGATACAATCTTACAAGGTCGGCGTACGGTGCTTGAAATAGCTGAGTAGGAATTTCAACAGCATGTAGGCCATATTTAGCATGAATTGCACGGGAAAGCTTTGCGAATGATAGGTGCCGCATCTGCTGACGGCAGATCGGAAACTCATTCGGACAGAACTTCAAAAGTGCTTTGCGCTTTTCAAGAAAAACAAAAAGGATATTTTGCGTCGATATGACTAGATGAAACGTAGATATACCATTTCACACCAGTCAAAATCAACAATCCAAGCAGTGGACTGAAGTCGGTTCTTCACCTCCAAAGAAGGCAAAGACTGTGTCAGATGCAGAAAAGGTCGTGGTATCGGTGTTTTGGAATACGAAAGGCATTTTTATTAATTTTCTTAAAAAAGGTAAAGCACTACAAAGATGGGATAATAGCACTGGAGCACCCGTGGATGAAGTGCATTAGTATGGAAGATTATATTGAAAAATAAACTTTTGAACACAATTTATTTTCCCTATCAGGCCGAGAACTTTTCAGACCAGCCTCTTACTGCAGAGGAATCACGCAAGCTGATGCAAGACTTGCGACGCCCAAGTAGAGAAAAATCCGCGATTCTCCTTGCACGTGACCAAACGGGACAAATCAGGACTTAACTTGTCCCAGACTGAGACTGAACACGTGACGTACGGACAGAAGATACAGAGTGTGTGTGGAGGAGGTCGTGTCGGACAGAAGCACGTGTTCATGAGAACTGTGGGAGCGGGCAGTCGGCGGTGCCCGATAAAGAGCGATTTTTATACGAATGGGACAGTGACAGTTCGAGAAACAAGTGAACATCACGTGTAATTCTGAGAAGCATTTGTCCGCCGCGGCAGCTGTTCAGCCACATCGCTTCGTAAAGTGTTTAAGGACCCCGCGAAGACATCACTATACAGAAGTGGTAGAGTTTCGCTTTGTTTTCACAAGCGTGCCGCAATTACATAAAAAATAAATATAAAAAGCAGAGCACGGGACGGGACCACGAAAAGCTCTCGAACACAGTTCGCCACATTACAACGCAGAAACGTGCATCGTGACCAGTACGCATCTCACATTCAAAACTCGGTTTTAAAACAAACAATGCTTTTCAAATAAAAACTGAATTCAGTGTAATGTTTATTTGAAAAAAAATGAAATTTTACAGTAAATCTCATAGCTCTGCACTTACTAATTTCAATTTTTTCTCGGGGCGCACTATTCTTTAGTAGGACGAGGACATTCCAAAAAGAGCCGAAACCATTTACATGTTAGCCAATTGCAAACGAACGAATGCAGGAAGGACAGTGTATTAGATTCAAGGTCAAAACTACCACAGAACCTTAGTGTTGCCAGTACTAGCTGTCAAAGCGTCCCAATCTTATAAATATCGCTCTATAGATGTGCGGATAGAAGCATACAGGAGTGTGAGTCAGGGCTGACGTGAGTAGTGGATAGACGGAGAAAACCAAAGACGTATGCGAAGGATCGGGCGTGTGCAACTCCAAAATCGCCGAGAATCGAACTGTGACCACGGAACCGAAATACTCATTTCGGTTGTTCGAGGCGCCGCGCCTCTGTGCACGAGGTGCGAGGGCGGCTGAGTACAGCGTTTCGACGCGGTGCGGGGGCCGCGCCGTCGGCGGGCCTTCGCCTGACGTCCCGTGGGGCCATCCCAGCCGAGAGGGGCCGCTGAAACTACACTGCAACTTCGCATCGTCCGCGCGCCTAGCGGACTTATTTTATTTGCTAATAAATGTGCTCGGATTGTATGCCATGATGCCATTTCTAAAGCAGGTAAGCCCCTTTGCATTCCCCCAGCCAAGCAACCCTTTAAACAAATCCGCCTTTATTCAAGCTCACCTCACGTGTTGGATCCGTGGAGCTCTGGGCAAATTGCGATCCTTGACTCGAGCAATTGCTTGCAAGGGAGTCGCCGAAGTTGGCGGTTCCCGTGTCCTGACGAGTCTGCGGGTACATTTGGCCCCGAACCGGTTCACGAACTCCGCTACAGTCACACATACACACCCCCTGGGACGGGCAGAGAGGCAGACTAAGAGCGGCCAAGAGAAACAGCCCCATGTAGTACCCCCCCCCTCCCGCTTCCACGCCTGCTTGCCTCTTCTTCGTCACCTACTTGTCCCCCCCCCCTACTACCTCATATACAGGATCAACTCGCAATCCGTCTGGAAACACCACTTCTTGTTTTGGCAACGCATGAAATATTTTTGTAATCCCTTTCACTTTTAGCGAGCCATGGCCGCGTGCCGTCAGATTTCGGAGTGAGAGATTGTGGCTAATTTTAGTTACTCTTCAACGTACTGCAGCCACTACACTGAAAAGCAGTGTTGCCAGATGTGTTTAGAGGGATTCCGCCTTGTTCGTTTCAGTTTCCGCCGAAAATCCGCTGAATTGATTTTATATTTCCCGCCTAAATCCGCTTAACGAAATAAATTCCTTTTGCCATAGTTAAAAGTTGAATTAATTTATTCTATAAATTAACAAAAATATGATTGCGAAATATAGTGGCTTCATTGAACCTGCAATTCAACTTTTAGATCATATAGAATGCATTACTTGGGTGAAAATTTTCAAAATAATAACAATTGATTTCAGGTATTATATAATTTATTATGTAAGTATTATATTATTTTTTTCTTGCTGGTAAAATAGATTTAGAAATTTTAAAAATATACATCTGTGCAAAACAACTTATTAATAAAGGTTAATGAAAACTAGTGCTTTACTACCTTTGTTAATTTCCGCCGTTTATTTCGCTGCCCGCGAAACTAATTTTTTTCCCGCCGTACGAGTTCAAAATCCGCTGAAAACGGCGGGAATTCCGCTGATATAGCAACACTGCTGAAAAAAGCAAACGCCTGTCTGTTGACAAATGGTTTGAGCATTTGCTCGACGGTCAGTTTTTTGTTATTTCAATAAATTTTTTTTCAATAATTAATTTACTACTTTGTTTTATAGGTATTTTTAATAATTTTTATAAGGCGAGATCTCTTTCTGATTTCTGAGTCGAATTTCTTTAAATAATTATTATGTTTGTGTTAATAAATTGATAAACAGTCAACTTCCTTCCAACATTTTCAGCGTTTTATTTCTTATGCATACTGGACAGAATCGACTCGAGACGTTTTGTTTCTTGCTCATCTCTGCTCGCCCCACCCACTCTGCAGCGCGGAAAGCTTCCGGCGTGTAAGCCGCATATACCTGCTCGCCTAAGCTCTTGAATGGGAAAATCATGAAAATTGCTGCAGCTTATGACCTGGCGGTCGCCTCTGTTGTCTCGACGTGCGAGGCACTCTCTAGAACTTGTTCTATTATTTGATTATCCACTACCAATTTAAACCTAAACTGATTCTTAGCAATTCTCAAAGCTTTCGTCTTCTGAGTAGATATTTTTAAATTAAAATTATTACAAATAGTACTGAATTCGTACAGCAATCGTAAGTGATCTTCATTTTCTGCTATTATCAATGTGTCGTCTGTGTAACATATATTTATATTATATTTTCCCAAAATATACCATTATTTTTAGTAATTTTATAATTCAATTCATTATTACATTAAATACCAATGGGCCCAATGAGTCCCCTTGCCCTTATCCCTTGCGTTGCAGGTAGAGCAGCTGATATCTTCCCCTGATTTTAATCTTCATTTTGTTTTTCTGTATATACACATATTCCCTGGGCTGCAAGTAATACAGCAGCCAACTATCTAGGAATGCAACTTGATACTAAATTAAACTGGAAAACACACAATTAAACACAAAAAAAAAAAACACAAGCAAAACTTTCCCAACTTTCCGCACTAATTAACAAAAAATCCTCCCTTAAAATAGAGACCGGAATGATAATTTACAAGTCTATAATTTCATAATTCACCAACTATGATTATGCATGCCAATATGGGGAAATGCAGCAACAAACTAATATAAACCTGTTGCAAACATAAAAATAAAAGCGCTAAGAACTTATAAAGCGCCATGGTTTATTTCGAACAAGCAAATCACCACGGACTGCTAATCCGTTACAATAAAAGAACCATTACCAAAACTGGTCCAAGACTTTTTCACGTCACTTCCTCATCTCCCAGCACTCATTTTAACCTTGGACCACAGCAAAACCGAACTTTACGCATCAACAGCTTCCCAAAGACAGAATTCAACCACCATAACATAGCAGAAATGGGCCTCAAATAATATAACCTCATCGAATAATCATATCAACGATCATTCTCTGTACTTCAATAAACTTCCGTAAAATTTAAATTATTCATAAAAAAAAATATTACAACAAAAACATTTTATCGATCGTCGAGGGCACCCACATTGGAAATAACCAAAAGTTATGTATGATTCGTATTCACAACCCTGAAAAACATGTAGTTGAACAGGTCGACAATAAATATAAAATTTTTTTTTAAAAAAATGTATAACACAGATGTGCG
>BOPP01000227.1:1664162-1699047 GCA_017312745.1 Gryllus bimaculatus | reverse complement strand
AAAAATGTATATACACAGATGTGCGGGGAGGAAACGTCACAAACACAAATTCACAAATAAGTTCTTATTTGGCTACTAATAAAACAGCGTCCAATTTACACAATTCGACTTCTTTATTTGTGTTAATTTATCTTTCTGAACAAATATATTAATTTATTTTGTAAAAAATAAACAATTTACATGTTTCTGGAGTGTTTCTATGCTTGTGCAATGCAAATGTGTGCATAGAAAACATTTTTTCAAACCAGCATTCGAGTGTACATTGCTGCTAAGCATTGTACCTAATATCCACCTAGTTTATTGGACAAAATATTCTTAAAATTGTCTTTAGAGCTTGGTTTTCACATTTCCTTCCCGGACATCCTGTGTATATACAGAAAATAAACTGAAGATTAAAAATCAGGGGAAAATATCAGCTGCTATACCTGCAACGCAAGGGATAAGGAACCGATTTATATAATATAGAAATCCCTCGTTTAAAACTGGCGGTTATTTCTCAACCAGATTGGTAGAAGAGGACAACACATTTGATGTTATCCGCACACGTTTTCTTGAACCCTCGCTTCGCTAGATGCGAGAGGAGTGGGGAGTTTGGTTATTTTGACAAAAGGAATTTTACGTCGAATTTGTACTTCATTTTTCCATGCAAAATACGTTTTTTAATGGAGCGAACATTCGTTACCAGATTTTGTCCACAACACTCATTGCTATCATTTATTCTTAATGTAACTAATGTTGGGAAAGGAGTGAGGGTAGATGCTCCGGGGCTCAAGAAAACGTGAGGATATAATAAAAAGGAACGAATCACAACAATAAATATTGTAAACAACAATTTAGGTTGAAAGAATGTTCTTACTAAAAGATATCATTATCTCTTTCAGTCAATGAATCAACGAAAGAAACGAAGATAGCTCGTAAGTTTCGTAATTCTTTCACAGTGTGAAACCGGTTAAAACAAAACTTGCTCAATGTGTGTGTATTGTACCCGCACGTATTCTTGAGACCCGGAATACCTATCGTCTATTTCTATACTGTCATTAGTTGAATTCAAAATAAATTATTGCAAGGAGCGTTGCTGACATTTGAAAACAAAAAATTCTCCCTTTCGTGAAATAATAACTATTTTGTTTCGAAAATCAAGCTGAAGACGATGTAATAGTTTCGTCAACTATATAATCAAACCCCCCACTCTGCCATCTAGCGAAAAGAGGCCTCAAGAAAACGTGCGTGGATAATACTTGTATATGTATATTATCATATAAATAATTGTTATACCTATTTTTATATATTACAAAATATAGGCGTTTTCAGTAAAATATAAATAATTAATTTGCGCACCTTCACATATTTTAAATATGAAATAATCCTATTTTGAATTTGACGTTTTGGAGGTTTTCGCAGCGCTCTATCTAGGTCAAGATCATCTGGCAACACTGAGAGGTGAGCGAGAAATTGTCTATAATTTTAAGTAAGAGAGAGTGAAAACTAATATCCAATCTTCATATTTAATAAAAAATCAGAAATATCCAACTTACAAATATTTAAAAAAATATATTGTTATGGTATGTTTAGAGTTACCATTAGTTATTGTTAGTTACGTTTAGAGGTACAACTTACGGTACAATATGGAAATACTGACAGTCGTGTCCAGTAGGCACCCTCGAAATAATATCGACATACTTCCGAGGGTTCCGGTTCAGTGCGAGCAGAGTCCAGTCCCTCTATATAAAGGGTGTAAGTTATAGCTTACACAAGTCCCTCTGTCTTACACATGCTACATATGGTGGAAAGATATGGGTAAGTTACTCCGGCGCACCGATTTTTGCACGTTCTTCGCAGCAGCAGTTTGCGTCACGGACCACGTATATACTCTCTGGACCACGTGGCCACAGCACGGGCACATCCTTTGAAAAGACAGACCAGGCGCTGGCCGCCATGTTGCATGGAGAGCGAGAAGTGTTGAGAAACATGACGTACAATGTTAACCCATCAGCCGCTGGGCAATATACGAGGCCCTAAAATTTCTCCTCAATTCCGATTTCACCGACGGTATTAACAGTGTCGTGAATCCCGTACCGCAAAACACCTTACTAGAAGAAGAAATGAACCAAACCGCCGACCCATCCTCGAACCAACAACGAAGCTAGGACAGCGTGGAGGCCAGCAACGGTGCTGAAGGCCTCAACGCGCAGCAACTCCCGATTCAACTCGGAAGTAAAACAGGTCAGTCAACGACAATATATGCCAGTACTTTGAAGATCCCAAAAGAACCGATTCTAGTGCAAATCTAGCTAATGATATAGAATTCAGATCCGGAGTTAATAACAGATTCAGTGAACTTGAAAGATTAGGTCAAAATTTAGAAGAATAACGTTTTGAATATATAAACATACATCAGATGACTGCCAAATACTATCAAAGGCCCGCCTATTTATGCAGCAAATATAATTACTGGTCTCCACATATTTATAATAGAACTAAATAACTGTTACAAATTATTTCATAATAGATGTAAGAACAGTAAAATTAAGATTAGTCCTAATAACTACAGAGTTTCGGAAAATAATCAATAATCATACTTTATATCAAAATTTATTAAGTATAAAAAAACAGAAGAAAAGCTAAAAAGATAATATTTTTATGCTTAAATTCTATTCTATTAAACTTAAACTCACTATCAACAGTATCGGCTACCGTCTATTTGTAATTAAAAATAAAACCCACCACAAAATAGGAGCACTTATTTGTGTGTTTAATAATTAATCATCCTTTTACACCCTGTCTACGCTTCTATTGTAGGCCACTAGATGATGTACAAATCTTCGTAACCTGTAGTGTACTCGGCCAATTTTTTCAGATAATCGATTTTCTTTATATTGATGGGAAACTTTCCAGATGGAATGCAAGCACTGTAGTACCGGAACAGTACTTTTCTTTTTTTTTCAGTGTGAACGTTGAGAAGGTCAACCCGTCGATAAAGTCTTTAGCGACAACGTATCCTTGGTCAGCTTTGTTGTAATAAAATTCTTGGTGGATAAAAGGAAGTTTCTCAGTATACTTTCCCTCTCTCTCGCCCCCTTCTTTTTTATTGCAATCGGATGAGCGGCACGGCATCGCATTAAACACGAACAAACATTGTTTTGTATAAAATGTCTTGGCTCTGCGATTGTGAGCAATTTATTCGGCTACACCGCTGCGCTTTACATTGTTGCTTAGACAAGGACCTCTTAGTTTGGATTTCAAATTCTCATATTGACTGCAAACATCAACTTGCGGTCGTCCGAATGATATATTGAAGTTTTCTTTAAAGTAACTTTAACAAAAACTGTATTTTAGTGGCTCTCAACTCTGGATGGTCGCTTTGTTGTTTGTCAACCGTAACCGGAGAGTTGCTGCGACAAAGTTCTCAATGTGCTCGACAGATAGCGAGTTAGTAATTGAAACATCTTCGCCAGGGGTCTCTGTATCTTTTCTGCTGACTACTAAATGTGATCATATTATATCACATGAGAATTGTATTTTAGTTTTCTTGTAAGTTTCCACAAACCTAATTTCTACATTATACTTGTTATTTTGTACAAAGAAATATGCAAAAGCATGTAATCGAAATGCTTCACCATGAATGGATCTCGCACTTGGTGGTCTTGGAAGTTGGCAATGCGTCTCTTGCTGTGGCCGACGAGACGGAGGTAGATTATATTTTCGTTGGGCACGGTAGTTACATACCTGTGCCATACAATGGCAGAAGTAGTGTGTCAGTCCTTGTCATGCTTTCTATCGAGCGTCACTTCTTTACCCAAATAGCAGATTTAAATGAGTTATCACAAACTTTACTACCAGAAAGGATAGGGGTGCCGACTTCTTTTACAAATAGGTTGGTAAACATGTTCTTTATTTGTAAGGTTAAATAATGGTAACTAATGTTGTGGAAATGGAAATGCCTCGAAGAAAAACGTGAACTTAAGAACGATGTGTTTCTGAGAGGAACTTTTAAATTCATTGTATACCAGTCTCAGCATCAGAGTTCCCCTCGCCTTAATGCCGTTATTCTGCAAACCACCAATATGTTTCAGTATATTTGTAAATCTAAAGATGCAGTGGACACAAGAAAGTACAAGAAACTTAGAAATAAAATTTATTCTAGACACTGCTTGGCAACTAGACATGAGAGAGAGACTATAGTTCAATATCTCAATTTCTTGAAGGTAATGAGCAGGGAATACAACTTTGAACACATCTCTGCTGAACAAAACAAGAATGAGTATATTAGAAATGCATTCACGGTGGGTTGGTTTGTTCTCGGATTTGACAAAGGTAGCTTGAACCAACGCTGTGGTCGCTGCTTTCGTTCATGTGCGAGCTTTGGAAATGGCTTAACAACATTCAGCATCTTATTCTGATACCAATACCATTGCCTCGACTATTAATGACGTCGATGACCCAGATTTGGAGACAGCTAATGCCACTGCGGCTGGTTTGACAAACAATTTAGAAGTGATATTTTTGTGGAGGTATCCGCCATACTAGATCGTCGTTCCCTGCTAAAGCCGCTGAATTTAGGTCATGCTGTATGAAAGAATATTATGAACGTGCGTATATGTCGATTCGTCCAACCAGCAATCAAATACGACCGCGCTTGCTGGAATGTTAGCCACCGTCTCGTCTGCACTGTCAAACGGTCTTCAAAGATAAGTTGTGGAGATCAAAGTAAATGGAATGAAGTTGAATCCATTAACAGATGACGGATACCAAAAAGTTTGATCAGTCATTTTTGTAAGGAAATGTCGCATCCAGTTGCTATCATATTCTGGCAGAATTGCAATGGTATATTCTTTCTCAGCTTCTGAAATAATGTGACGCTGTATAGCCGGTATATAATAGAAGGATTTATTTACAACAATACGCCAGTACTGACAATGAAGAACCTTTGCTCAGATGCTATAATCGACCATGACATGCTAGTTTTAGTCCTCTGTGACAATAGCTTTTCAAGGTCCGCAGCCTCGTCTTGAAATCTGCTGCTCGGCTGTTTCTCAGATATCTCCCGTTTCTCTTTTTGCTAACAACACTTACAATTGTGCTCCAAAAGCTACCAAATCTTGGAGACATTCCAAAGAGAATAACCAGTTTGTAGATTCTCATGTTAAACCGCTATTAGGTGAAGTAATAATTGAAGCCAGTAATTCACCATGGCGCGGTGAAGCTGTTATTGTAAGGGTCGGAAATTGTAAAACAAGAACAGTTTATTCATTATGAACATACTAAAGACAAATTTACCATGTTAGATGCTTATCCTCTTCCGATGATAAAAGAGATAACTGCTAAAGTTTCGGCTCTTCGAGCTGGGTCGGTGCTGATTTGGGGATTCCCGGAGGAATATCAAGTATTACTTTCTTTCACCAATCGTCTCTTCCCCCATCGTTCATTCCCGTTCTTTTATAACATCATGTCGCATTCCATCTTCACCTATTTCACTCCCCCGTATGCTAAGCGTCCACCCATGTTTGTTCCGTGCAGGCGATGCGTGTCGGAGGGAGTGGGTGCCCCTTGTGATACGTTGTAGCTTGGCACTTAGAGATACATTATTTACGCACTTCGGGGAATATTCCTTGTAGGTCTCGATAAACGTTCTTTGCTCTCGGCCTCTTCCAGACCAGTAGTCGGGAGCTAACCCAGTCCCGATCAGGCGGCACGTATTGAATTGAATTGAATTGAATTTGCCTTATTTTACGTAGCGAGACTCGGACCATCAGGCCCGCTCTTCCGCCTGACCACACAAATTTCGCTACGCTCCTTTCATCAACTAGCAGAGAAAGGAGGTATTTCTTGGGCGAGAAACAGGCAATTTGAATTTAGCTCAGAGCCGTCATTTAGGCTTGAGGATCTTTTACATGCAAGTAAATATACTAACATGGGACAGCCTGCTTTACGTCCCCTCCGAAGGAAGGCGTACTAGCTCTTGTACTCCAAGTGAAGGGGGGTGTCGTGGTGACCCTTGCGAGCGTGCGGTGATAAAGTCATGCCTCTGCTTGCTATATCCCCGTGGCAATCCGACGGATTGTCCCCTAGTTGGACACCGTGATGTGTGGGGACGAATTTGATATCCTCTCTGAATACCAAACCGTCCTCTCCCCGCCTTCTTCCGTAAGGAAGAGATATGTTGGTAAAATTGTCGACCTGGAAAGTTTTTTTTTTTCTTTTGCAAAGATTCTGATAGACCGACAAGTCTCCGTTTCCTTATGTCCTGCAGTGATGAGGGAAAAACAGTGTCCGTGCCATTAAACTTGCTAGAGAGAGTGAGAAGTTTCAGGCCGTGGTTCGCCAGGGGAATGGCACACTCCTCTTTGAATTCCGCACTGACGATCAAATAAGAAAACTCTCGGAATCAAAAGAATGAGCAGGTCTCGTGGTGAACGGGCCGCATTCGACTTTAAACATCTGCAGGGGTGTAATGAACCACGAGGACGTCTCATCTGAAACGGAAGCTTTCTTCCTGGTGGAAGGGGTCACTAATATCTGCAGGATCCAAACGAGAGTGAATGAGTACTCACCCTTACCTCAACGCTGATATTCAATTTTGATCGTCCATTTCAGCCGGAGAATAGCATGTGTCTTTTACAATCTCTTGGTAGTACAAGATGTGGTCACAAAGTTTCAAGACGTTTTTTCTTAAGTATGGGAGGGCGTGTAGACAGTTTTCACCGACAGGATAAAGTAGTGAATGGTGTCGGCTAACCGACTGCACCTGCGGCATTGTATCCGAGATACTGGAGTGAGCAGATCGCTAGTGGCGTGAGTGCGTGTCATTGACATCTGTCGAAAACTCGGAGAGACGAATATGCTGCGTCATTTGGAGCAACGTTTTTCGATAAAATTCTCTGTGAATCTTAACAAAACCACTACAAACAAGAGATTCGCTTGTGTGTGACAATGGCCCTCAATTTATGGTACAAGAATTTAAATCGTTCTGAGAGCATTGCGTCTTCTTCAACGTTTTACTACGCCGTATTGCCTGCAAGGATGGCTGGTGGAGCGGTTCGACCGTTGGTGCAAAAGGAATGAAATCCTTTTTCCGTCCTCAGAATTAGCGAGCAAACGTTCATTTTCTGCTCATCTACCGTCCTGCTACAAACTACAACGGGTCGTACATCATCTGAATTACTGCTCGGACACACAATTCGTACTCGATAGGATTTGGTGGAACAATCAGTTACAGAAGTCGAGTTTGCTTGCGGAAACCTGAAGATGACAAGCTATCCTGGTTGCTGGATTATCGACATCCGTCGAACAAATGGAGAGCCGGCACTGCAACTAAAATATTGGGTCCTCTTCATTTACTAGCCCAAGAAGAGATGTGCGTTTGGAGACATGTGAATGAGGTTCATTTGCGGTATGAGAGAGAGGAACTGTGTGATTGCTTGTATTTTGTTTTACTTGAGTTCCGTTGCTAGATGAGCCTGTACTTTGTTTTATGAATAAATGTGCTTGTGTAAGCTCCAAAATTTAAACGATTTAACTGCGAATACGCTTTATACAAATACATTAAGACTTTCTTTGAAAAACGGAGTTCCGCAAGGGTCAATTTTCAGCCTTCCACTGTTTGCTATTGCAATCGACGACATAGCGTCCGTCGCCTGTACAGTCCTCGCTTGTTGTTGATTTTTGCAGTGTTCTACTCATCCAAGGGTACGAAGTCATTCAAAGTCAGCTATAACTTGTCCTGAATACACTGAATGAAGCGCAAAAACTGGATTTAATTGCTCCGCCTCAAAATCCATGTGCACCCAATTCTGCACGATATATCAGCTCCACAACCACTCAGATCTATCCCTTGGAAGCCACCGACTTTTTTTGTTGATGCAGCTTCCTTTCTCGGTCTGACAAAAGCCTGACAAGGCGAAAGCATGTCCGCCGCCTCCAGTGCTGTCTGTCTCTGCCGTATATGTCTCGTGCATTGTCTTGATGAAATGTCATTTTTATCTCAAGAAACTAAATGGTTTTTAACTTCTCAGAATATTGTAACAAGCCGATATCCACCCTACAATCCAAGAAGAAAAGGACAAAATGAAAGGTTCAACGGAATTATACGGAAGACTCATGTTGTCTCTTCGAACGATCTTAAAACCGAGCATTGGGAAGTACTTTGTACTGCTTTCTACTCCTTTGTACCTACTTTGAACTTCTGCTTCTTCCGAAGACTCGCATTGAGCGATCATCCAGCCCGTGTAGATCTCGGTCACCTGTGGCAAAAAACACACACACACACACAAAGAACGGGAAAGCCCCCTAACACAGGCAACCATCTCCAACAGCAGCCCGGATGACGCTGCTGTTGACGAGGAGCATCACGAGAGTTCGTCTAAAACTTTTCAGAATGCGAGAAAGGAAAAAGCCAAAGAAGGAATTCCCCTACAATGGCTCTCTCGTGGAATCTAAACGGCTTTCGTGGCCATTCAGAAGAATTAAGATTGTTAATATCTCGCCATAGACCATCTATAGTCAGCCTTCAGGACACTCACCTTTCCCATCATCTCGTCTTCGCGTGTTTAATATCTATCGGTTTGATCAAGATGACGGACTCCGTGCTCACGGTGGTGTCGCGGTACTTATCCGTAACTCCCTGTTCTCTGAGAAACAAAACGTTCGAACCGACTGTCAAACTGTGCGTTCGGACGTCCTTTTGTCTAACGGTGTGCAATATATACATTCCTCCTGACCAAGTCGGGTCACAACAAGACCTTGAAGATGTTTTCTCAGTTGCCCGCTCCTTTTCTAATTGTGGGGAACTTAAATGCCCACAATCCCGCAAAGGACCTGCTCGAGAGGCAAAGTACTTGAAAATATTATTGACAACGAGAACTTGATGCTTCTTAACACTGGCTAAAGCACACACTTTTCCGTGGTCTCAAACACTGTCTCGTCCGTCAATCTGGCTTTCTGAAGTCCATCTCTCTCTTTACCACTTTTTGAGTGGACTGTCCTTGGCGTCCTGCATGGCAGTGACCAATGATCAATTCAATTCTGATCAATTTCGATATTCCCAACCTAAACGTTGCTCGTCCTCGCTGGCTAATCCATCGAGCTGAGTGGGAAACATTCGAGAAAGAAATAGTGATATCGGAAATTTCTCAACCGATATCGATGCTATGGTTGTCCATTTTAGTGATTGCATTCTTCATGCGGCCTTAATTGACACTCCGCAGTCGTCGGGTCACCCCCAACATCCTCCCTTGCCATGGTGGAATGCCGACTGTGCCACCGCGGTACGTGTTCGGAAACGGGCATTGGCAAAGCTTTGTAGGTTCACAACCACGGATAATATGATTAATTAGAAAAGATCTCGAGCCAGAGCTAAACTGATCATACGGGAAAGTTAGGCCGCGTCCAAGAGAGCTTATGTTTCATCACTCTCTTGCCGTACGCCCCTTAAAGAGGTGTGGTGAAAAGTTCGACAGATCCATGGAATACCTCCTTCGCCGTCTGTCTCAGGGCTTCTAGTAAATGAAAATAATCTCACATCACCAGAAGACTTAGTTGAAGAATGGACCTCTCAGTAGTATCCATTTCCGTTCTCTACTATCCTAGCATTCTGAAGACCAAAAGAAGTACGGAGAACTGCACTCTAGATTTCTCGAGTTGCATGAAGGAGGGTTATAATACTCCTTTCTCTATGAATGAATTTTCCTGTGCCCTCACATGTGCAAAACATTCTGCTCCAGGACCAGACCAGATACATAATACAATGTTTTAACACCTACCGGAAAATGTCTGTTCTTTTCTCTGCTTTTTCAACCTGATTTGGGATGAACAAATATTACCAAGGATTTGGCTTCGTCATTGTTACTCCAATCCCTAAAGAAGGAAAGGTCAGAACAATCTCTTCAAGTTACCGCCCAATACCGCTCTTAGGGCGAATGGTAAACAAACGTTTGGTTTGACTCTTGAAGCAAAGGAATCAATTTTTCACCTTTTCAATTTGGTCTCAGGAAGCGCAGGTCAACCATGGACCACTTAGTCTCCCTCGCCACTCAGATCTCCGCTTCTCTCGTGCTACGACAACACCTGGTAGCAATTTTTTTCGACAGAGAGAAAGCATATGACACCACCTGGATGCACGGCATTCTCACACCTTGCATTCTTGGGGTCTTAGGGGACGACTCCCTTCGTTTCTAATAGATTTTCTTTCGTCAAGGTCTTTCCACCTCCGCCTTGGGGACACGTTATCCTCCTCACCAGTTAGAAAACGGTGTTCTCGAGGGATCAATTCGGAGTGTCTCTCTGTTTGCCATCGCTATCAATTGTATCACATCAGTAATTCGAGAGCCCGAGAAAGCATCGCTGTTCGTTGATTACTTTGCCATATTCTGTTCCTCGAAAAGCATGCAAGTTATTAAGAGGTAGTTACAGCTCGTCCTCATTAGACAGCAGGAATGAAGCAATACAACTGGATTCAAGTTCTCCACCTCAAAATCCACTTGCATGCACTTCTGTAGAATGCATCACCTCATAATCATCCTGATCTTTTTGGGGGGGTCATCAGTTTCCCTTCGTCGAATCTGCCATTTTCTTTGGCCTGACACTCGACAAGAGACTAACATGGCGACAGAGCCGACAGCAGAAGAGCCGCTGTGTAGCGCCCTTGAACCTCCTTCGCACCCTTTCTGGCAGGTCATGGGGCGCAGACCGAGTATGTCTTTTGCGCCTATAAAGGACTATCATCCGTCCTATCTTAGATTATGGGTGTGTTATGTATGGGTCAGCGTCTCCATCGACCCTCCGGTCATTGAATGCCGTACACAATGATCAGCCCAGGCGTCTACCGGACGAATCGCAGTGAATGTCTCTTGGACGAGGCCGGTGAATCATCCCCGAGCCGAAGGCGAGATATTGTAATCGGTTCCTGTCATATCAGCTATAAACACTCCTCCGTGCCAAACAGTTCTTCACCCCAGTCACAGGACATCGAACGCACTCAGACCATCGTTATCCCATTCTCCCGGTATTCGTCTCTACACGATCTTGTAGAAACTCGATATAAACCTCCCCATCACTATGACCCCCCCCCCCGAAGTCGTGTTCCCCCTTGGAAGCTTCTCCGGCCTAAAATAGATTTGATTTTATCACACTTTCCATTATCGCAACTCCTCAACCCCCGTACCCCCCGTATTTCTGGAGGAATTGCGGAATTCCAGGAGACGAAATTCATGTACCCCGGCTATGACTTCTCTGATAGTTCCTCCCAAAATGGTAATGTAAGGTGCGCCTTCTACTGCCAAAGTGCCACGCGGAGTCTTCGACTAGACTCTTCGTGCAGCGCTTATACTACAGAATAATAATTGATGACATTAAAAGAAGCTGTGATCTGCAGTGATTCAAAAAGCTTGCTTCCTACCTCCTGCTTCTCTTCTTGTGACATTCTGACAATGATCATCCAACACCAAATTCATAATTTACTGGTGCGTTGCTATTATTTGGTTTATTGTTGGACCCCTGGTCACAGGACAATTGACAACGAAGCGCTGACCAGGCAGCAAAGCTCGCCACAAAGAAAACTGTGGTAGACATCCTCACAGTCCCAACAAATGATACCAAGCTGTTTATCAAACGTCGTATTCTCAAGGCATGGCAGAGTGGCAGAACTGAGATTTTAAACTCACGGGAATCAAGGATCCCATGACGCCTTGGTCTTCATCTCGTGGGGCAAGGCGCGAGGAGATAATTGTGACGCGCCTTCAGATAGGTCACTTCCATTTCTCCCATGGACATCTTCTCCGCGGTGACCCACCCCTACTTGCGAGAGTTGCGAGGCGGATCTGACCGTGGAACACGTTCTCATGCACTGTTCTCAGGTAAGATAGCTGTCGAAGGCTTCACCTAGCCTCTAGCACAGGTACTTGGGAATGACGAATCTTCTCTCTGCGAGCTTTTTAGCTCCTTATGAGTGACATTTACAGCATTATCTGAGAGAAGAGTATTATGCCAATTATTTGGCTTTCAATTGAAGATCTTAAAGTGTTTACCTGGCTCTTTTCTGCCAACCCCTATTTTAAATAATTGAACACGATTATTCTGTTTTACCCACATTTTACCTTGCATTAAAAATTGTTTTAGTCTGGCACTGCTACAGTACGTATTGCTCTTACAACAATTTGACACGGGCGCCAATGACCTCAACAGTTGAAGCGCCCTTAAACCTTAATCATTATCATCCAAAAAATTGAAAATTGAGATCCACCCATTGATAGATTCCTCCTTTTCCATTACATGACATGCAGCAATGCCATTTCTTTAGTTTTATAAATAGCGAAGCAATACCAATTCAATTTAAATTCAATTCCTTTTGTTATATGACCTCGAGAAAACTTCCGAAGGATCTCCTGCAAATTGAATGATTTTTGAGTTGTGGTCTGTGCATTAGGGGTGCGATATATAAATATAATTTTACAAATTACAAAAATGTATTATTTTACTTTCTTACTCTTACTAACGTAAGAAGAGAAAGAATTGAAATCGTGCGCCGGAAAACAGGGAATTTTCGACACAAAAAAATCTTCTTGCCCGGCCCTGATTAGGAAAAGGGGGATAAATCCACTTGCTCAATATAGAAAAAAGTCCTCTTAACACGTGGTGTACCCAGAATCCATGTTTTATGCGTCAATGCCGAAAATTCGATTGCCGGCAAACCGCCTGTCTGTCTGTCCGTCAGTCCATCTGTTCACAACGCTAGCGCATAAACTGTTCAGCTGATATTCTCCAAAATTGATATTCTTGATATTCCCCAACCGTTTTCGCTGATGTCGCGGACCCTGTAATTTGAAACTGATATTTTAATTTCAGGGGTTCTTTATATGAACCCTGGGACATTTTCAAAAAATATGGCTTCAAATTTTTTGATTAAATTATGTCGTTGAATATGCGTCTAAGAGAATGGTGCATATCTCATTTTCGTTGACATCCCCGATTTTTTGAAAAATAAATTAAATTTAAAAATTGGAGATAAATATGTTTGTCTCCGACAAAGTCTGTTGCGTAATTTGCGAGTAATCTTTGCGTATTTTGCGATTTAAAGTTTTAAAATAATTCTCATAAGCCGCTCCAAATTTTTTCTTTACATTTTGTTCACTTGTGAAATAAGAGACCATTCAAAACTAAGGTGCTAGTCATATTTTCGGGTATTACTCTTTTTTTTTTTTTCAATGAAAAAAAAATTAAAACTACAATGAAGATAGAGATTTTTGCCTGAAACGAAGCCTGTTTTACAAAATTAGCTCTTCAAAAAAGGTCATGTACAATTTTTTGAAAAAACGAATAGTTTTTGCGTATATTGCGATTAAAATTTACAATGGTTTTCCCTCAAAAACTGTTCCAAATTTTTCCTTTAAATTGTGTCCACATATGTTATAAGGAATACAGCGCTAATCTCAATTTCTCGTTTGCTTCGTATTGCTCATTTCTTTTTCAAAAAAATTGAATGCCTCCGGGCAAAAAGGTTGTAACAAGCAAAACCCATTTGCTTTAGCAGTTTCCGTAAAACGTATTGCAACCCAATATCAATGACAGTTGTTTGTTTCTTAAAATTAAAATCGTTTAGTAATTATCGTTAAGTTTAGTTAGCCAACATTCTCTTGGTAAGGACCCTCTCTAACAGAGATACAATCCATTTAGCACCGTACTGTGTGCAGTTTTTAATATGTGGGTTACAATCTTCTTGCTTGGAGGTATTCAATTGCAAAAAACTTTTCAAAACTACAAAATTGATGATAGAGATTTTTACCTCAGACAAAGTCTGTTATACAAAATTAGCTCTTCAAAAAGGTCATGTACAATTTTTTGAAAAACGAGAAGTTTGCGTAATTTCTGCTCAAAATTAATGAAATATATACTGGTTTCACTCCAACTACGGGCCATGAGGCTATCATAATTTTCTATTGGAAATGTCAATAATAATTTTATTTTTGCTTTCTTGCACTTTTACTTTACTTAATTCTACAACTAGAATTCTCAATGTATAGATATACGAATACATAAACTGCTCTCCGTAGCATCGATAACTGTTTAATTTTTCTTAGTGAATTACAAAGATACTTATGATTTGAGGAAAATGATTAGAGTGGTTTCACAAAAATAACTAGAAATGATTCAAAATACTTTATTGAAAATAGTATTAACATGAATATTTAACACATTCCAAAGAAATATTCTGAAGGTAATGCAACCAGAGGGTTGCAAGAATCTTCAAAAGTTTTATCACAAACTGTAGGGTAAGTACTGAAATGTACCTAATTTTTTTTTCTCTATAATACTGTTTACATATCTTCTCAATTTCCAATGAAACCTCTTTCAATAACAATAATTCACAGCTTCTTTTAACAGCTGAAAAAGATATATTCATAACAAAAATGCATCTTTAATATATGATGTGAACATTATTTGAAATAAAAAGAAACCAATGAGAATTTCATGACAACAGCACTCATTAAATAGTAGAAAATTAATAATAGGAACTAGTTTGGTAAAAGAGGAATGGAGATCTATGAAATCTATTGACTTCAATACTATTTAGCAATGGGAAGACTGTTCATTGTTAGAACAGAAAGAACGATCGTAATTTACACTAGCCATTGGGTGAAACTCTCATTTGACAGAAGCAGCATTTTATTAATGTTTTATACGTTTCTCCCATGAAACTGAATTTGAATTGATGACACCTGTTTGCAAGCTTTAGATCACCGAATATTCACGTGTTAATACGTAATATGGCATTAATACTGCAATATATTTATTATTATGATCTTTAAATTTCTCTTACTGCATCAAATTAATAATGCAGTTTGATGATAAAATGAAGGCAATTATAGTAAATGAGCCAGTAAAAATATAGGGTGCAGAACCACTGAGCAATGTTCAAATACAATTGTTTTGTGTGCAGAGGAACTTGAAAACTAAAAAGCTTGTTGATGATTGACTCTCTAAAGTGAAATGGACTTCTTGAACTGATAGTGACATCAGATGGCAGTAATTCACGTCCCCTTTCCCTCCAGTAAGGTAATAATAGCAATTATTAGGGTATGCTTTACATTTAGATCTAAAGGTTCCTTAATGTAAAGAAAATGAATTTATGAACAATCATTAAAAATGAAAATTGTATCATAAAATTATGTTAAGAATCAAATCACTTTCATGTGAGAGCTTTTGCAGTTTATCATAAAACATTAATACTTAATGGTCAAAACTATGACCAGGCTTCATGATTTACCATAGATTTAACAAGTTCATAATCAAGAAGCAAGTGATATTATCAACCCAGTGACTAGCTCAAGAAAACATTTTCAGTTGGTGTTAGATTAAAATGTATGAATAAGTTAAAATCACTCATTCTTCTGATTTGATGTTTTACTTGGTCACTCTTTCCACTTATTCAATAACCTGAGAAAACAACTTGTATTCTTACATAGCGAGATAAAGTATTAGATTTTGTGAATTCCCTTGTAAAGGTAATTTCATAACTTACTGAAAGATAAATACATCAACATCAGATATGTGAAATTAACAATGAAAGATGCTTCTTAATCTGATAGATTGTAAAAAATGGTTTCTACTAGCCGTTAACATCATTAACAATTTGCATCAAGTTTTAAAAAATTTGTTTTGTATAAAGTTATTAGCGATATGTTATGTACATATTCTCCATAAAAATATTAGCAGCAGAGAAAGATGAACTGGTTTGAGCAATGGCTAGAATTTGCAGTTATACATTTTCATAAGAAACAGATAAAATTAGTAGTAGGAAAAATTGGCATTTATTCTAAACTCAGCGATAAAATGTCTCCCAACAATTCACTGCAAATATGCATCACAAAAGGAGAATCTACTTATTGTAACTTCTCGGCAAGCACCAAAGTCAAAACATTCAAGTTTCACCTTTTTGAAAAATCACAACCACACAGATAAAACTAACATTCTAAATAACAGCAAAATGGAAAATGCTGCTTGTTCCAAAATTATAATCCTCAAAACAAGTGTGATAGATAAGGTATCAAAATCAAGATCCTTCATCTGCAGTTTATCTCCACGAACAGAGGAAAGGACAACTGAATTTAAAATTTTAAACCACACAAGTTCAAGTAAATTTAGTAAAAACTGAATTTTAGAAAAAATAGCTGCTAGAAATCATAAGGTCTAACCTTGAAGAAACTAAAATCTCAAATAGTTATGATTTGAAATGTTAATCTTTTCTATCTAAAATATTCATATATATTATAAAGTAGAAGTATATAAAAATTAATTATATAACACAGAAAATCTCATCAAGTTATTGGTCACTTCTGCATATTTCTGAAAAAGCCTTGACCATGAGTTAGAATATTCACTAAAAATTCACCTTTTTCAACAGATAATAACAAGAGGATATTAAAAGAATAAGATGTCCCTATCAACTTTTTCCACAACAAAATTATTCAGTAATTTGTTTATGTCAACAAGATGAATTTTAAAGAAGCTAATTCTGAAACTCTGCACCAAAGTTTTATAATTAAATGTTGATGTGCCAGTGAAACACAATTTTCGTCATTTTCAATCTTACCTATAATTAAACTTTTCAACATCTTGGCCATCATCAATACCATAATGGATAAAAGTGATCACTATTAATTCAATTTCTATGTTACCAGTTTTTGTTTTTTTTACGTTGGCGAAGCCAAGGGGAATATTCTCAATAGGTACAGATAAAATTGGTCATGGCAAATGGTTTTTCGTACTCTTATTTGCAGTTGTAAATTAGACTGCTAAGAGTATGTAAAGTAACACTGAAAAATTCTGCTGGAATTGACATCTTTGTTACAAAATATTTTTCTTATTGACACAATTGAAATAAAAAGATTGGGTCAAGTAGTCATTATGAATTGTGTGTAGCTTAAAATAAATTATTCTATTTACAATTTTTTCCTGCAGGCTAAACCATTAAAAGTGCAACTATTTAGCATTTCCTTGCCAAACTACAGTACTCTGAGAAAAAAGATTATTTCAAAAGGCATTGCTTTAGCATTAACTAAGGGAATCACTCATCTCCACTTCATAACAAAGATGTAACTTACAGATATATTACTGACCCTCAAGACTTCCTGATAACCTTAATTGCAGTCAATAATTCCTATGCAGACTATGGAAAGAAGAGAGAGACCCTTTCCCCCCACACACACACACACACACGCACAAATACATACACACACAAGATATTGCATTAAACTATTTGATTCTGCAGAAAAACTCAAATTAATTTCAACAAGAGCATGAGCATTCAATGCAGCAAATCTTTTTAAATTATTACAAGAGTATGTACTAGAAACTTATGTGATGTCAGCATTTTAATTAAATATTCATAAAACTACACAAACCTATTTAATAAAATAATAACAATATATTTTTTCACATATCTACAGCATTTTTTCAAACATTTTGCCATTATCGGGAAGCATTCTGCTTTCGATGATTGTATATTTAACGTTTCAACATGATTGAAATATCAAGTAAAGTCATAAAAAATATGGCTTCACTCATAAATAGAATAGTATAGCAAGTCTCATTACAATTAGTTATTGCTGTGAAGAATCTTATAAATAACTTCACAATCCAAACGTGCAATGGCTGACGGTCATAGATTTCATGGTTTTATGAGTGGTTCAATTTTGTTGGAAACTCTTCAATCATTGCAATTTTATCTTTATAATCTTCTAGTGTAAGATTTCCACTAGTAAATTCCATTTTTATTAGAGGTTCTCATAAGGTGAAATGTGAACGACCTCATAAAGTACAAATTAGTTTTTTTCACTGCTGTGAACCTCAACTTGAAGAGTTTCATAACACAATCCAAAAATTTTATGACAGAGACTGTTTTCTGAACAAATTATTCTATTAAGTAAGTTTTTCAAAACATTTCTTCAGAAAAGTCTGTCTATGTTTCAAAGTCAAAATAATTTTATAACCTCACTCTAAAAACCAATGGGAATCAGAAACCGAAATGGTGAAATTAACAGGATTAAAAATTCAATACATCAAAACTTTTGGAAATGTACTCAAATATGTCTTGAAGACATTCACATAATGTGTATCAAGTAATAATTTGTGTACAACACTTGTATGAGGCATAGGGATGGCAACAATTTAGTTTGTTTCACAGATACTGAGAATTTTTGATAATTAAGGAACTTTTAGTAAAATAAATTCCACGCACAGAACACCACCAGTAACGTATGAAAACGCTCATAAATCAGTGGCATAGTTAATGGGGCATGGTCCATCTGGTCATCAATCCCAAGAGATACCAATTGAAGTTTTAGATTAAAATTATAAAAGTGTTTCCATTAAAAAAATTTAATGGAAAATGGGACCCAGAGAGGTCCAAAATTTAAGCCCCCCCGTTATAGAAAGTGCATGCCTATGCTGAGAGAGTTAAATTGCAAGAGTGCAAAATCATCAAAAAGATCAAAAATTTGTTTAAGAAATTTATCATTGTTTTAAGTTATTATAATGGTAAGGTAACATCTTTAACAGAAATAAATTTCAATCTTAAATTTTAGTACTGTTAAAATCAATTGGTCATTGGTATTTTCTTTAACCGCCTAAGAGAAAAATAATTCCATTTTATTTTTAATAAAACCATTTATAGAATATTCTAGAACATATTTTTATATTCAATTGAGATGGAAGAGAAGGGGGCAACATTTGAATTGCTCAGGTGGCACCACCTGACTTTTTCCTCACCTCCAGCAGTTAATCAGCTACAAAGGCATGGGCAAAGCAATGATTTAAGCAATTTCAGTAAGCAAAGTAGAAGGCATGTATCCAAAAACTGGTGTGGCCTTGGAGTCCTTGTCAAATTTGGTTTAGATTACTGGAACTTCATGTTCAGTGTATTTTCATGTGTATATAACATTGCAAATATTTTGGAAAGTATTGCTTTCCTAGATATTGCAATGGATGTGTAGGAGAATTTAAAGGTTGGCCATCCCTATTCAGGCATGCTAACAAATAGCAAACTCTACAACACTCAACAAACAATCTCTACAAATTATTCAGGCGCACTCGCTTATTTAACAAGACATATCTGAGTAGCTCTCTTAAGACATTTTCTCAAGTGTGGCTCAAAGATAGATTCAAATGCACATTATTTCCTTTTGTACCAATCAGCTACTTCAAAAGAAAAGAGACAACTTTGGCTTACGATGAATTCCATGTAAACTTCATACCCTGAGCTACAACTATCAGACTATAGCAAAACGAGGGAGCGTGGCGTAAGGCACTATGCAAGGTGTGTTGGCTGCTGATGTGATGGGTGGTGCAGAACAACTACAGACCATTTTGAAGGATGTGAAAAGCGGCCCCAAGGGCCCAACTGATTTCATGGCCATCAATTTTCTTGAAAAGCTGCAAAAAAAGAAGCAGACAAATTAAATTTCTGCTAATACTCAGTAAATGTAATCCAAAACATAATTTTCTACGTTATGAAGCATCATCATTTCCTACAACAGTATCTTGGAGGGGGGGGGGGCTTATTATTACTAGTTATTGTTTAAGAATTTGCTGTTAGAAAAGATGTTTCAAATAGTAAAACTTCATAAGCAATAAAAAATTAAAAACTGACAGGCTTGCTACAAAATGGGGTGCTACTGGCATGACACTGGTATCCAATTTGGTAGTTTTCGTAGCATGTAGTTAGGTAGTTGGAGTGAATTTGAACATAGAAGATGGGCGATTAGAATTTTGGGGTTGGGGGTTAGTGAGGGGAAATATCAGTAACATCAAGTAAATGGGCGGTTTTCTTGATTTTGTATAGTGGGTGCCAATCTTTCAATAAGTGGTTGGGTTTTTGAAAAAGCACTGCATTTATACATCTTTTATTAATTATTAATTTCTTCCCTTTATTTTTTGTAGGTTACCCCTAGGGTAAAAAAAACAACCATACAGGAAAGAAAGTTTCTATTATGATACGACTAAATATATTTTAAGGAACAAATTTTATGTTTCCCTTCTCAACAAGACTGCATCAAAAAGCACTTGACCAATAATGCCCTATAATTACAGACACTACACTCTTTAGCCAAATAAATAAGTTTCCTAAAAAGAGCTACAGAATTCCCCCTTGCTTCACGATCACAGTGGTGATATATACTTTTGTGGAACTGAAAAACTCCTACAAAATAATAAGGTTCTTCATAGCATTATTGTACAGTCTCTAGAGTAAGAGAAAGATTCCTTTAACTTGAATTATATGCATGTCCATAAAATTGACCCCCCCCCCAAAAGTGTGAAAAAAATTATATTATGTAGAAACATACATTTAAAGATGTCTGTGGATTAAGTCCAAATCCATCCTGGAGTAGTACTGATATGAATGTTAAATCGAGGCACATAAAGGGTTGTTCAGTGTTTGGTGTTGCACATGCTGCAAAAATAAAAACACAATTTAACTCAGAAATATTTGACCTTTGTAGGGTGATTATAAATAACAAGTTTTAAAAATTGAATACTTACTGGCAACAGCAGCATCATGAAACTGCTTTATTTTCACAACACCCCCTTTAAATGGATCTGCAAATCAACATCAGTGAACGTTAACTTCACACTAATTATAAAAATATTTCAAAAAGAATATTTCCATTGCAATACTTTAATCTGAATATAATACTATAACCTGAATCTCTGTAATTTGAGGTTCTTATAGTGAAGGGAGAACATATTTCAGTAATCCTTCTCTCACTCAAGGCAATCTAAACAGCATTAAAGGCCATGCACAGAGGAACACATGGACAAAGGAAAACCCTATCAAAACCCCCTGAAAAAATTTTTTTTGCAGAACCCTGTGACTCATGCCTCAAGATGGCACTACTCTTTTTTAGCTTCTTTCAATGTAAAACATGTAAATCAGCCTGTGTTTTCTCTTGGAAGGCCTTTCAATTTCTGTTGCTGATAAACTGGGATAAGCAATGCATATTAACTTAGGAACTTGCCCACTCATATTCATCATGAGTCATTCAAAAGTGGTGTGTGTTGCACACGGATAACAGTGTGAGGAAAGAAGTGAAGTTAACTCCCAAAAATGAAATTGCCTGCTACTTCAGTACTTGGCTGTCCAAAGACAGTTCATTGGATACTGTCCTCTCAAGCAGTGGTTAGAACCGTAACCAGCTGTCGAAAAAAAGGTTGACCATATCTGTGGCATTATGGTTGTGTTTTAAGTCGCTGGTTTGAAGAATCTTTTCCTATATCTAATGCTCTTTTCTAATACCAAGAGAAGCAATACGTACCTATAAGACCATATTCTGTTGCTCTATCAAAATAGTAGGAAAAAGCATTAATTTCTTTCTCATTAAGTTCTTTAGGTTTATCCACTTTATTACTAACATAGTTTCTGATTATCTTGGCACACTCTTCAAATCTCACAACAGGTTTCTTTTCAGGAATACGATTAGCATTTCCTTTGATCTCGAGGTACAAAGGATTTTTTGAACCCCTAAAACAAATACAAAAATTGAAAAATATATAACAACATTGACACAGAAACAGGTAGATGTTTACAAGCTGTTGAGAAAAATCTGAAAGGGATACACAATTTTATATAATGTTGAAATAAATCATTTCAGTTTACTCTAAATTAAATGCAGTAGAATCTACTTTATCTCGATTAATGTCAGGAAAACAGGTGCACATAAAGTCGAAAACGCTACAAAATGAAAAACTTTTTTAGTTGGTTTGAATGTGTTAATTGAAAAGAAATTTAAGCAAAAATTAAGTAAAAGAATAGATAATATAATTTACATTGTAGATATTAACACTTTCTTGCTCCTTTGTTTCCTACGGATGTATATGATACATCATCTTCATTTTACTGCTGTGTCCTATGGACATATGGCATATGTCTGTCTACATTTATTGTTTCTGACAGGCAATAAACATCTTTCAGATGTTTGTAGGCACCTAGAATGCACTTTTTAAGATCATTAAGGTGATCACAGGGCAAGCAATGTGTGCTTCTATTTTGTGCAAGTATTTAGAATTTTTCCAGGAAGCGTTTGGATATTCATACTTTTGGGCACTGTCTATTACGTTCAGAATGTCTTTCTTTGTCAGTAGTATTCAAGCTGCTAGTGACATATACAGATGTTTAGAAGACATAGATGTAAAATTCATTGTGACTCTACATTACAAGTTCAAGAGTTTTTGAATAATAAATCGGAACTAGATTCTTCTGATGAGGATGTCGATTTTTTCCTCGGCTGTTGTCTAGTTTAAGCAGTTAAAATTATATCGAGAATAATAATAATGCGAATGATTCTATTGGGGAGTCTTTTCAAATCCAAAGATTTTATTTTCTTCAGAATGCTTGTAAAATGGATAAACAATTTGTATTACAAGTGTTTGAGAAAACCAGTGAAATAAAATTTCCTGTAAATGAAGACAACTGGACTAGATTATTTCTCATCTTTTTTTTACCATAGTATGTCTCAAGGTATAAATAAATAGATATGCAAATGAATCTACATCTGAACTTCAACAAAATATAATTATGGTGCACCAGTATTATTGACACAAAATTCACTGCGGTTTCCCCCATATTTTGTAACCTTGATACTTTCTGCAAAAATATAAAACTGACAACACATATTTATTTGAATTCCATTCTCACTACCATCTTACAATCAAATGATCATCAAACACACACAGATTTAAAGAGAAAAGATAATACTACAAGATTTTATATATTTCATACTGATATGTACAACAGTTTTTGCTTTACAACATTTTGAATAATAGCTTAATGCCCAGGACTCAGGAGTTACTCACGTGGCGTATACCTTAGGATTGAATGTGTTAAGAAACTCACATACTCAATTTAGACATACAATTTTATTTACAAAAACTATCATTTTGAGGGAGGGGGTTGTAGGATTTCTTTTCTAATTTCTGTTATTTCATGTTACAAATGTGATCAATTTGAAAGCCAATCTTGAATCAATTGATTAAATTAATTAAAATCATTATGAGATTAGAAGTTAGTTATCCCCAACTTCGCTTTTTTTTAAAAACAGCCATTTAATGATTTTCATTATCAAATGGACACCAGATAATGAAACACCAAATAATGGAGGTTCAACTGTTTATAACTTCAACAATCAATCAAAATTATGGAAACTCAAATTGTCATTCTTTCAGAAACAAGCCATTTATTGTTAAGAAATACTGTGAAATAAACGAGAGAGCATTTATTCACTCATTTCATTTCAGCCTTTATTATTATTTAATCCCTTACCCAGGGCTCTTGAACACAAACATTCCCTGATATTATTGTGATTAAATAAAGATTGAAACAACAAACACGGAAGTCTTGTTACCTGATCTTTACGAAAATAAATCTGTTGGGATCCCTTATGATAAAAGGGAGATACATTGATAATTTTCATGTCATTTTACAATAACACAGTTTACATTTTTTCATCAACATACAATGTTGACACACACAAAAAATCTAATATGTTGATTTAGTCACATGAAAAAAGAAGAAAACAACTTTTACATAACATAATAAGACATACAAAAACTTACAGAACTTTATAGGTCTTCCCTCCATAAGCCCATTCTGTTTTTATTATTGGGTTAATACATTCACTGTGTAGTTCAGTAGCATCTGCAGGGTTGCCAACTGATAAGATTTCTTTCCGGGCAGCCATCAAACCAAGTCCCAAATAGCTGAAAGCAATCATTATAATTTTATAGGTAAAGATATACTAAAGAACAAAATGTATTTTTAAAAGAAAAATAATTATGAATACTTGTATTAAGTTCAAACTGGGATAAAAATTTTATCAAGATAGCTCAATTTTGTTACTAAAGGCAAAATGTTGCAACTGAATAACTTGATAAGCATGTATCACGATACTATTGTAATTGAAACACTGTTCTATTATTATTAATAAATAATTTGCACATGCTGTAGCTAATTCTCATAGCCTCAGAAAGGGGTGAAATTCAACCCTTCTGAAGCTACCTTCTGAAAATATTGTGAAATTTTCATGGAAACTTTTCACTCAAACAACCTCTTTATAATATTTTTTTCACCTCTCATGCATGGAAACAAGTACTTGACTGTGTTACTTTCCAGTACATGTGCAACAAAATAGACTTTGCCATACATGCACTGCAAAGAAGTCATGGCACTATAAAATAACTGAGTTACTGCAAAGTAAACAAATCACTAGGGCAACATGAATGAACATGGCTGCTCCCTCGCATATTGAGAAAAATTCCAAAATTATTTGTTTGCAAGTTTCCATGAATTCATTAAAAAAAAAAAAAAAAAAAAAAAAAAAAAAAAAAAAAAAAAAAAAAAAAAAAAAAAAGTATCCTCACTTTGGGGCACTCATTTCAGAATGCTAGCTCACCAAAGATAAAGTCATCTATCAACATTTCATTTCTATGCCACTCACCATTCTAGTTATATAAATGATCTGTTCATACATAGTTCCAAAGCTTTGTACAAGAGAGAAAGAGGTAGAGAGGAACGGATAGGGGAGGACAGGAGGACATGAGAAGAGAGAAATAAGGGGGGGGGGGGATAAGAAAAGGAAAATAAACTTAAGTGTATTTACCTGAATATAAAATGCCTCCCTAATTTTGAAGAGGCCTCCTGAGAACTTTAAACCTTTTTAACGTATATTTACTATTTAGTCAAAATAAAATTACGAAATGTCTTATTGACTAGAAAATTGCCTTTATGAGAATGCTAAGCCGAACTATTATTTTCTTGTTCCTTAATATCATAATCATTGTTTTTGTCTCAACCCTAATCATCTACACATCTATTAATATTTCTTTCTTTTTGATCTTCCTTCCATGAGACATCTCGACTTTTTTAGTGACTAAACTCTTGAAAGTTTTGCTGACTAAGTTTTGCATTCATAGTCTTTCATCAGACGCCATCTAAGAACATTCCCTTCTGTCGCCGTATTTTCTAACAGTCTCAGACTTGTTAACGGCCTCTGTTTCTGTTCAAAATGCAGATTCCTATTTGCTGGGCATCGAACTGAGATTCCGAGCAGTCTCGTGGAACCCGCACCATGTTAACTAACTCCTGGCATTCATTTTATACAATGCTACTCGATAAGAGATTCTTTTTACCGATCCATTTAAAAATTTGCCCCACGAGTGGATGCTGAGAAAACAATTGTGAATATAATTATGTATTGTTACGCGCAATATTTTTACCATCTTCAAAGTTATTGTTAGGCCAACTATTACGAGTTTCGTGACATGGAATGGCAATGTAAAAACTAAAATCCTACCGAACTAGGTTTAATCTGCGAATATAAGACAACCTCGCATTTTTCAACTGAGATATTTCGGAAAAAACCCAATCTTATATTCGGGTAAATTCAGTATTACTTACACTTTCTCCTCCTCATTCCATTTTGACCTGTCGACCTAATAGAAATAAATGTTTATTACTTCTTCCTCCTTTCCTGAGATAGAAAACAATAAGGTAGAGAGGAGATTCCCACAACTGAAGCAAACATGTACCAAGGAGGAAAAGGATTAGGTCTATGAAACTGAACACACTCATAATATTTTTTATAATTTTAGTGTTGGCCATAAGACATGTACAAAGCAGTGCATGTTGCATCCGGAGTCTGAAGTGTTCCTCCCATGTATCTCCTCCCTGTGGGGTGGCAGCCCAGCCAGGACAAACTTGAACTTCCTGACTGCTCTCAAAGCATGTGGAAGTGTGTGTGTTTAAAGGGCGAGGAGGTTACAAAAACCAGATAGGAAAGATTACACATGGTCTGTGTACCATTGGTTAAGATACTCCTCTGGCATTTGCCTAGAACTGATCAGGGAAACCATAGAAAACTACTGATCAGGCTAGAATAATTCTGAAGACAAGCCGAGATCAACTTAGTTCTTATTCCTAAAGTAATAAATTCATTTGCCATTGCTCGATCTCATTTTCATATTTAATTCAGATATAATATAGATCAAATCCTTTCATTAATAACATGCTTACCTATCATGCTTATATCATCATAATCATGTTTTTTCTTAGTACCCTTTTCATCTTCACCTGCTTATTGTTTGTTTATTTTTCAGCAATGATTTTTAATCACATTTACAGTGCATTTCACTTGACTTAATGACATTAGTTTGAGATTCTCCATTTACAGCGCCATTAAAAAATATTAGTCTACTCGCCCGGCAAATTTGCGGTGGATGCCGAGAATACGTCCAGTAATATAATTAGGAACTAGCGTACCCATGCAAGAACTTTTCAATGTTAAACCTCACCCTCTTCACTATCCTTCCATTTCCATATTAAGCCTATAATATAACTTTTTATTTGATACCTTATTATCTTCAGAAACTTGTTCAATAAGTCTCCTTGTAATTGTACTCTTAATCTCTGAAAGGGTGGGGTAGAAACATGAAGGGCCAAACCAGCAAAAATGTAAAGAATGTCCAAAAAGACCTCCTCCTGAAGAGTACATTGCGAGGATGGTTCCAGACTGTAAGGCCTTAGAATGCTTTGTTTTAGAATTATATAACCATACAGATTTCAACAATGCTGCCCGAGTGTTGCGGATTGCATTTGACATTGTTTAGATGAGTTTTTTCAACAAATCCTTCATGTTTTTAAAGTTAAAGTGCAGTTCATCACGTCTCCATCCTTTCTATCCCTAGAGACCTTATTTATAAAGATTGGTTGTATGTGAAAGCTGCAAAACACCCCTTTACTACTGAAAGGAGAGGATGATACAAAAGTGCAGTGCTTTATTTATAAAATTTTAGGTCATCCTAAATTTTTTATTTGTTAATTGTTAATTTAATAGAAATAGTTATATATTTATAATATAATTTAGTAATTATTCGTGAAGAACCAGGTTGCCGTTCCGTCGCATTTCGTTAGAAATCAAGCCCGCCTAAGTGTGATATTTTTATTGTCTTCTCAGCTTCCTGTTAGTCATCATTTACATGTTTCATTATGTGGAAAGGCAATATAACATCATATCCTAAATGATCAGTCTTAATCTGTGAATTTAAGACCACCCACTATTTTGTTTTCTTTTTTCTTTTATAAAATATTTAGGATAAACCTCATCTTGTATTTAGGTAAATACAGTATTGTGAAATATTTTTTTAGTGAGCTCCATCACATATGTACATGCATAACAAATTATGCATCCAAAATGTTTTTTTTATAAAATTTGAACAGATATTCTAGAAATAATTCAGAGAGGAGCAACAAAAATAAGGCAAACCTAAGGCACCTTACTTCCACACACCCCAGTTAAAAAATAATCACTTGTAAAACTCAAACACTTTACATCCTTCTCTTCCTTCATGTATAATGTAGTACGGTAGGCCTATTGTCCGAATAATATTTCTGTCGATTTGATAGCCGGGAGTGACGGAGAGCGATGTTGCCACTTACTCGGACGGCAGACACAAAGTTGTTCTTGCATCAGATCAGCATACAAGCCCTGTTGAGGCATACAAGTCCAGCATACAAGCCCTGAGTATATCAGCCTCTAAGTATTTTCACTACATATGCACAAAGTAACGTAATAACAACACAGAATCTCATAGGCGATACATAACCAAACACGTAATGTTATTCGACGCTTTTCGATTTTCAGTTGCTTCACACTATTTCATTGTTTTCTTAATAAGCATCGGCAACTCTGTAGTGACATCACAATTTGAAGCCTCTATTGAATTGGATAATGGACCCCCTCCCCCCTGCGAGCCGGGAGCCGTCAAGAAGGCAAAAGTGCTATTCTCAGTTTAAGCCAAATTTTAGCTGATAGTTCATTGCAAAATAAATATTAAAAAAATCAGAGGGTAATGGGAATTAAATCAACCAAGTCATAGTTTTAATTTAACTCACTTTACTCAAAAAACATGGAGCATGGGGAGGGGGCTGAAAGCAACGTTCATTTCGGGAAGCGTTGTTTGTTTTGGCTATACAAGTGGTTACAAAAGGAGGGAATGGAATAAATAGGTTACAATTTGTGAATATATTTAAACAGTTCCTTAGAACACAGCTGAAACTGAAATATGGGTCAGAAAGATGAATAGGAGGTACAAATGAATCCAGAAATATGGAAACATTTCAGGTTCAATCTTACATGTCACACAGAAGTGACAGTATTTGGATGGCAAAAATTTAAGAAAATAAGTTCCAGCATAAATGGAGTTCCTTCATGAAAAAGAGTTCCAGGATAAATTGAGGGGACATATGAAAGGATAAACATCACCAAGAGAGGCCATAAGTAATAGACCTACAAATAAATGAAACAGAAACAACCCACAAGATGTTAAATGCAGGAACACTTCAAAACCTCAACAACATTCTCCAACCCCCTAATGAGTCAGGAACATTGGTTCCAAAGGAGGATGTTAATGATGAAAGAAGAAAAAAGTCCTTTAAACCTATAAACAGATAATTTTACCTGTGTGTGTAGACAGTGATGTTTTGGTGAAATGCAGAAATATGGTAGAGGTATTCAGGGTCTGATGATTTTAGAGTTGCCTCACTGCTGGGAGCAAATGTTATTTGAGTTGACCCCCCACCCAAATCCAATGCAGCAGCAGTATTTTCCACATCTCCTCCCAGTCGATCTTGAAGGAAGTTGACGGTGAACCATGAAAACAGACCTTCATCAACTCCGTCCATGATGCCTACGGAACTGGCTGTGGTGTGGAATGGGGAGTTGGCAAATAGCTTGCTAACCTGAAACAAATATGGAAGTTTCAAGCTCTACCATAAAGCAAGTTGTATTGCCTAATGAGAATCATTGTGAAAAAACAATAAAACATTATTTTCAGTTTAAGAGCTCCAAATGGCACCTAAACTTCACTAAAACTATCAAAAACCTAATTGTTTTTAACAACTGACAGGATACTGAATCACAATAAAGCATAATAGTTCTTTTATTTGTTATGTTCAATCAGAGTTATTTGTATCACAGTCAGTTATGTTTATTATTTATATCAATACCAGTGTATTTTCAATTATTTTTTATTGCAATAAAAACTGTTCTTAACTAGAGTAGTGTATTTCAGAGTAATCATTATCGTTATTATTATTGTTAATAATATTATTATTATCATCAATATTATTATCATTATCATTGTTATTATCATTATCATTGTTATTATCATTATCATTGTTATTATCATTATCATTGTTATTATTATTATTATTATTATTATTATTAATTTTATTTGTTACTTGTTCATGATTGTTCGTTAACTTAAGTTTTAGGAAATTGGGCTAATTTTCTGTACAGTACATAAATAAACCGCTCTTTTTTCATGCACACAACACGTGAAAGTATTCCACGAGATCAGTAAATGTTTTAAGTAACGAGTGGATTTTTATAATTTTGTTTTACTCTAGTTTATAAAATGTTTCAATCTTCAGTAACGATTTGGTGATATTTAAACTGTTAAAGTGCATATTTGTGCATGTTCAAGCACTTTCCTCTAAAAGCATTTAGATAATTTTGGTGCAAATTCTGCACATTTCAATGTATATTGCCATTATTACCGTTACAAAAATTATAAACCAACGTTCATGTTAAGAATTTTAAACACTCAGCAATTTAAAACTGTTCTTCTTTCAGCAAGAGCGGTATCAGTAGTGAATTATTCCATTTTATTCTATGAATTGTCAAAAAAATGTACTTCAAATTTTATTTCCCCACAACTATGACATTCATGGAGTGGCAAAACAGATCTTACGTGGAAACCTAGTTGCTGTCAATTCTGTTTTGATTTCATTGAAGGTACTGGTGTAGGAACAATTAAATAATTCTTCCTTAAAGTGGATTCATTATAAATTGCTTTTGCTACTTCTGGGCTATTGTTGAAACAAAAGAAAAATATTGGAAACCATCCAAAAATTCAAGGTTGATATTTCAGTGGTAAAAACTGTTTTGAGAGTTTTTGGTATGAAAAAATAGCTTTTTCTGTGTGCTTGAGTCATGCATAACTTGCGTAGATTACAAGCTTCTGAGTTCTAACTTGATACATATAGTTCACACTTCACGAATGCAACAAGATCTGTCCATGCAGTTGCAAATATTATTAAAATTAATGTGGGTGGAGGAGGATAAACACATTTTTGTTCCATATTGCAGTACAGAAATAGAACAATTGCCATATTAGCCTAAAGTACAGGCTAACTAAAGGAGCAATAGCAAAGTTAAAATTATGTTGGTATACAACAATAGAAATTATAAGATAACATAGAAATTATATTGGTCTATTTTGAGAGTGGAGAACAAGAGGTAACTGGGCTGTGGGCAGAGCCTGTGAAGAAGTAGTATGAATGGACTAGAAGTTATTCAGTGGGGAAGTGGGGAGCAAATTTAACAAAAGAAAAGTGGAATTAAAAATAAATAAAAAAAAAATAATAATAAAAAAAAAATAATAATAATAAAAATAAAAAAAATAAAAAACCTGCTTAGCAATGTACAAGGTCCAAGATTTTTTAAAATTTTTGGATACAATAGTAATACAACCAATAATGGCCATTAGATTCTATTCAGTTAATAAATGCACAGATCTGCGCATTTTAGAATGAATGGAGATAATTGATGCGATTGTGTTTTATTTGTCATTCAAATTTTTGTAATTGTTTTATGATACATTTATCGTATGATATCCTACAGCATCCATGGAAGAGGTTTAATAATAATCAGTATAACAGAGCATTGTTGCACATTAGAGATTTCAAATAAGGTTTTTCATTTCAGAAAGAGTGTTTCCAAACGAGATTTCCCAATGTAACAGTTATCAGCTGAGACCTTACAGAGCAATGAATGTTTACGCTCACAATAAGAATAAAAAAACTCCAAGATAGAATGCTACTTTAAAATTATAACTGAGCTAGCCAAAATATCGTGGATCATGACGACCAGGCAAATTAATGGCACATAAAGGAAGTTAGTAAAAAATAGAAAAAATAATACTTAAAATTAATTAAATTATACATAAAAGAAGGAGAGGAATTATACTGAAGATTTTAATAATAACTACATAAGCTACACTTTCACCAAACTCAAGATAGTAACATTTAAAAATAGCAGGAGATTCGATGTGGCTGACTTACCTAGGTACTGCTGCAAGCCCTTCAATTATACTGCAATGGGTCAAATGAAGTAATGAAGGTAGGGTTTGATTTCAAATAAATTGTAAACAGTTGGTGTTAGTTTGTTAAACATAAATTTGTGATATGGTCCATGACTGATTGATCAAAGGAAATACCTCTCGCAACAAGGCTTCTGCTTTCTCTTTTGGTAGAAGTCGAAGGCCGGCAGTGGCTTTCATGGATAAAGGAGTTTCCGCCCATGCTTCTCTAGGTATCACAGATTTCGCTTTTTCAAGTAGAATTTGTAAATGCTCTGCACCCTATAAAAAGACAAAAAAATTAAAACATTATAACTTACATAATCCCCAAAAAATATGTTTTTACACAAAAGATAATAAATTCCCCAAACAGTACTACGAAAAATGCAATGATCTTGAAATATACGCCTCCAAACATACTATGTAGACATGCATGTAATTACCATGTAACTAGTTATTCTCAATAAAAAAGACCTCACATTCAGAGAATATAACAAAGCAAAATTAACGATCAAATTAAAAATTATGTGCTAAATAGCTGATCACAAAAGTCTGGTATCCAGTCCACTTGTTTTGATTTTGCCACTGGTATTTATGGCATGAAAAGGGGAATCATAAAGCAGGAAAGAAGGCCTTTTGCAAAAGATTTACCCTTAAATGAACATGGTACAATTTAAAATGCAGTAAATAAGCTTGTGTATGTGTAGCATTGAACATTCATCAAAATGTACTCTCCAGTAAGCACTTCGAATTTAACTTTCTAGCCAGAGTGACTCACATTTTAGAACTACAGAAATAAAAGACTTCAAAATTATGCTCACATCATACAAAAATTTCACTAGAGAAACTTGGATTTGTGACTGCTATTGATCATTCACTTCACATTTATGTATATTACGATTCATTTGTGTATATTATGTGTGTGTGAGTGCCACGATCCACCCATTACAAAAGATAGAAATGTATATATAAAAGGCAAAATTTCAATGTGATGTGGAACATAACACTAAGAATATTGCAAGTATGGAGTGCTTCACCAGTCATCATAAGTATTCCACTAGCTCTAAACATACTTAAATTTCCAAATGTAATGCCAAGTTATAAAATATTTGAGCAAATGCCAACATGTTAAAACTAACCACAGTTGTGGTAGAGTCAGGCAGTAATAAACATGTGAAAAAAAGAGGCAGTTGAAAATTATTGCCCCTTATTACCTTTTCTGGATTATCAGCGAAGGAGGAGAGACCAGGTTTTATTTGATAAAACAGCTCCCCATGAAGTTTTAAGTTTTTCTCACCTGGAACAATTATTATTAGTCAACTTAAAAATACTGCTCAACCCTCAAAAGTACAAGTTTAATCTTGATTGATATTAGGAGAAGTGTGTTCTAGAAAACCACATTACTTGTGCAAAGAATCCTATGTAAACTTGATAAGAATTTAATTCTTCAATATTATTTCCACACCTTTCACATTCCTTTATTCACTTACAAGGAAAGGCAAGAGTTTAAGATACCTAGTTGGAGTCAGAATTTTGGGCAATGTTAGGATAAGTATTAATGTAAAATTCTAGCTTGCAATACTTATGCGGTACCCTTACATTATATGAAACCCATCCAAAAATCAGTTTCCCATTCTTTGGCTCTGTCTTGTTGGAATAGCGAAAACCTCAAAGAGAGACAAATGTCTATTATCTTTTCCGTAACAGATCCAGTTAGAGAAGAGGGAAGTCACAATAATTTCTCAGCAATTTTTTTTAATGGACCAACTTTGGTAATATTATGAGTGGCCAAGGGCTCAGGCAGTAAAGCAAATAATATCCTAAACTAGTGGTCCAACAGAATAGCATAAACTTTTTCGTGTTAGTTAGTTTCCTATTCTCTTAGATTAATTATTTGGTTAGTGTCTTATTTTATGTGGCGAGACTCTGGTCATCAGGCCCACTCTTCCATCTGACCATGCAAATTTTCGCTATACCTTTCACCTCTAAGAAGAAAGTATATCCTGGGCGAAAGAAGCAATTTGCATTGAGCTCAGAAACTTCTTTTAGACTTGAGGATTTCTTAATCATAGTAAATCTACTTCATGGGACAGTCAGCTTTACTTCCCTCCAAAGGACGGCATATATGGGATTTTTTCACCCTTAAAAATCTACAGCATAGATAGGGTTTGAACTTGCTAACTTAGGTACAATAGTCCGATACGCTAACCTTCATACCACTGAACCCGCTGAGCTAGCTTTACAATTTTGCTCTACCCTATTCCTAACATATATTAATTGGTGTCTAGAGCTTCTACCAAGGCCTCTTGTGATACCTAGTACTCCTCTGGGGACATTACTAGTGACGAACACCTATATGCACTCTGAACATTGCATGGGGTTATCATGGTCCTGTTCCTTTAACCCATGATATTCCTGGTTCCATCTCAATGCCTACACCACTAGATGTAGGGGTGTAGGAATCTAGTCCCTCAATTGCACACCACACAGTTGTCATGCCAAGAGATTATGGAAGGACTGGGATACAGATGTAATACAAGAAGGACTTGGTATGCCCCTATAACATAAACAGAAATTGAAACATTCATCTCATACGTGGATTTTGAACCCAAAGCTTAAGTTTGTGATACATTGAAAATATATAATTTATTATATATATTATATGATATTGAAAATATGTATTTTATTGTTTTGGCTGTTGGTTTGTCCGAGATTGATAAACTCCAACACATTTCTTCATGGAGAAGGTTTTTATGCCATTAATTTTGTTGCACCTCCGATAGATGTTGCAAAACACAAGTTGCGCTTCAGTTAAAAGCCATTCCCAATCTGTTGGGGTTCCATGGTTGCTGGGTGTTGTCGTGTGACGTGAGGCAGAGTAGGACAGGAGGAATGGGCGCTGCGGGTTGTAGATGGAACAAAATTAATGCTCAGCGAGGAGACGACAGTGAGGAGGCAATTGCGGCACGAGAACAGGTCATAGCAGTCCCGATGTAGTGGGCCGCAGTGTGACGGTCCATTCGGACTCTACACAAAAACTATAAAAATAAAATAATAAAACTGACGTATTTAATTGTTGAGAAAATAATCGAAAAACTTGACTGACTGGAGAAGAGACAGAGGGATGATAGATGCCGAGCAGACAACATGGTGCAGCATGTGCCGGTGTTTTGGTAGAGTGAAAACGTGAAGCCGTGACTGGCATAAAAATGTTTTTGAGAAAGATTTCGTGTGATCTGGTAGACGCAAGATGCACATCTGCGAGTTGTATAAACACTAATAAGTTAGGATATGTCTTCATTGGAGATTGTAGAATTTTGAGGCGCAAACGTAGACGGCTAATGGAAGTAGAGCGCGGACGATAAACAAAAACGTATGCAGATACGATTTCAACGCGGAATCCCAGAAATGGTGGAAGGACGACGCTACGGGCCGGGTGACACTCCTCTGCGCCAAGATTGCAGCGCTTCCTCGCCATCAGGAAAGCTTAGAAACTAAGTACAAAAAAAGGGACCTCACAGAAATAAATTGTTCAATACCAATAATATTTAGTTAATAAGCAAAATTAAGAAAGGCAGGATTATAAATAAAAATAAGTCTTCTGCAGTTGCGATAGCAATTATCATCATTATAAAGTTTGTAAAAAAAATAAAATAGAGGAGAAAGAAAGAAACTTGATATTCGTTAGAATAAATTAATGGTACCA
>BOPP01000227.1:1631011-1662993 GCA_017312745.1 Gryllus bimaculatus | reverse complement strand
AGTAAGTCTATTGGCAAATAAAAAATATTATTATTATTATTTTTATTATTATTATTGTTATTATTTCATCTTGTGCAAATATTGTGATGGTGGTATAACAAATGACACTGTTCTATGAAGACATTTCTGCTTCACGCAGAGTCAAAATGAAGCATTGAAACGTTTACCTTATTTCCCAAAACGATCTCAATGGGACTAATGCAGGGACTCTAGGACCATGTAGAGCCCTGTCCTTGAAATCTAAATTGATATCTTAACTTTGCAGTGGTGAAATGTGTAAGAAAATGAAAATAGGATCTTGACAAAAATAACAGCTAAGATTTCATTTCTAATTAACCAATCGACATATATCCTACCTTATTTTTACACAGTTTATTTCCTTACCTTTGAAAAAAGTAGTAATGAGGCCAAATTTCTTTGGAATATATAAGATATTTCCATTAGAAATGAAACTGAATATTAATTTTCACTACATTATTACTGTTTCTACATTTACAAAGGCAGTAGACAGCTTACATCTCGTTTATAAATAATAGTCTGAGGTAATTATAATCAAAAGACAATGAATTTCCTTACCAATAAAAAACGTGCTAACAAGGCCAAATCCTAGAAGAAAAAAGAATTTTTTCCTCCAATATCCAGATGCTCGGGGCCTGGGGGATCTGGAGGACGGTGAAGAATCGCTTCTAGAGACGTCATTCTCTTCTAGAAGCTGAAAAACAAAGTGACTTTAAATCTAACTATTACTTATGCAGGGGAAGGGAAAATGTCAGTAATAATAAAAATTACAATTTCATATGTGTTTATATAATGTGGGGTTGGGTAGTAATTCATTGCAGTACAAACAATTAAAATGGACAAGAGCTAATGGAATTATTATTTAAAACACTAAGAGTTTGTTTTCTCTTTTCATGTAATTCAAGTTGTGTCAACATCAGAAGTTATTAGCAACTATTAGCAAAAGTTTTAACATTTATTATGTATACCTATTCTTAAGTTGGAACTCTTTAATGTAATTCCACTAGAATATTGTAGTAAAAATTATGCATGTACTTCTCTGACCGACATTTCATTTATACTTCAGTTTTCTTTTACGAAAATTCCCTCTTGGGAATATTTATCAAAATTCTCATCTTCTTGTGTTTGTTGTTGTACACTTTAATCCCTGAATAAATCGCTACCTGAGGGTCAAACTGACGTAATTAGATACACAAAATATTTTGAGTTAGACACATTCGATACCCTTTCCATTCCTTTGACTAAAACAATATATAATTTTTTAGAAACCACAAGCCCTGACTTCTATACTAATATACCTAGTGATATGTTGGTTTGTCCTAAGACATAGAAATAAGTTCCCATTCTGTTAGTAAATAAAGAATAGCAAAAATTGTAGTTATGTCTGTCAGACCATAAGGTAGCGAAATATTATAGCCATATCATATAACATTCAATAAGTCATTTAAATCAAATTTATCCAATTTTTTCCTTGGACAAAAAACATATCTACGTTAAGACAAATTCAGTGTCTGTGTGTACGGTTGAGCTCTGATCACTCTGGTTTTGCTTCTGTAAAACTTGCTTATTGCATGATGTGAGTGACAGTAGACCATATAATAGTATATCCATGAATTAGCTTTAAGAAATCAAATCTTATTAAACTGAATGCAAGACTGTTGCCTATTTGAAATTCCCTGATTCTTATAAGTTTTCTAGTGCTGAAATTTCAATTTCCAGACTAATTTTCTGAATCATAACATTTATTAAGGGGATGAACATCAAACATATGAGTATACGTGGACAATGCAAATTAGGTTGTTTGTTAAAATTATGCACCTACGAAAGACAATTTAAAATTTCAAAATATTTAATAAGGGGTCATCCTTGAATTACTTAGACAAAAAAATTAGAAGAGTGGATTAAGGTATTACACAGGTAGGGAGTGTTAATTTAGTGTTACGTATTTTTCCCCCCAATAATTGCAGAATTATTTTCATTCAATCTTATACAACAAATATTGCAACAAAACATTACATAACATTATATAAAATATTAAAAGATTTAAAATATGTATAAATAAATTTAAAAAATTATGATCTAAAAATGACAATATTTTCCCAATATAATATCAATTAAATCTGGTAGATTACAAAATAATAATAATAATAATAATAATAATAATAATAATAATAATGAAAACTGATCTGAATATTCTAGCAGACTCTTGCCCACTCAGCTTACCATCTTACGGGAGATGTACTATAAGTAGGTAATTATTTAGGAAAGGTGTAAGCTTACATTACAGGAGTGTTACAGAGAGGAAGTGGTATCAAAAATCATCCAAATTTGTGTTTCATAATTTAAGGAGGACCTCTAATCATTTTTTGATCCAATCATATTTATAATTAATTTAATTTTTACAGGTGCTGTGGTAAAATTTCTAGACTTCTTCTTGACATGTAATCAGTTACTCTAGTTTGTCAGGTGTACAACAATCCTGTGAATGTCAACCATTTTGATAAGCATTCTCTTGCCTTTTCACTTCCCATTGGGAGATTCGTAATGCAAGATACTTTTTCCTCACACCTCTCTTTGCAGTTTTATTAAATTAATATTATATGAAATCATCAGGATACCAATGCTAAAGGTGTCATATTTGCAACAGGAAACAATTTTAATCTGGAAGGAACGTGACATGCAGTTGTCCAAGAAAACTCTAGGTCCACAAAATCTTATGAATGGAAAGAAAAAAGAAAAAATAAAGCAATGTATTCAAAGGTTTTATAGCAATATCAAAAATAATACATGATTGTGGCTAAAGCATTTGCAGATTCTACATCATAGCTTATTGATAAATTTTAAAGCAAAAGTGGAAAAGGAGAAAATAATTACAAATTTAATTCTATTATAACAGCTATAACAAAGCACTCCATACAATTCCCACAATTCCTTACTATTCGACAATGTACAAGAATGCATAGTTGCTGTTATTCCATTAGTAAAATTGAGAAAGCAAGAATTTTGTTCTTTACTGACATTAATAATATACAATTTCAGATTGTGATGATTTCTAAATAAAGTGAAACTCAAATATTCCTTAAACACACTGAAAAGTACACATTACGATTTTTTACAGTAAAAAACAAAGTAATTAATCTCTACTATGTGTGCTAACTAATATTGAAGATTCATTGATTTTAAGGACTTCACATTAAGGAAAAATAGTTTGTTGATTAATTTTTTTATTGAGAAAGGGCATTATTTACTACTAGCATTGATATTGCTTTTAATATAATTATTTCATCATTTTAAATATGATGACTTCTAGGATAACTAAGGTTTCTAGAGTTTAACATTTCCTATTTTTCCTATTTAGAAATCAAGAATCAATTAAAATATTGATAAAACTTCAAATTGATTCAAATAAATGCCGAGAGAAGCAGTTATGAAAGAAATACCTACATCTCAATTGTCAATCAGGTAAATCATAAAACGGTATTGACATTAAAACTGTGAACTCATAGTTTTCAAGTCAAATTAAGGAAATATCCTTCAATGATGTGGCCTCTGCAAACTAACTCGAGCCATGCAGAAGGTCAGGTACAGACTTGAAAAAAGATCGAAAATTTTTCTGTAGGCATTGAAAACTTCACTCCCATGCCACGAATGATCATTACTGCGAGGCCAGGTTGTAGGAGTGCACTAAACTTTCATTTCTAAATATAACCTCAAAAATGCACTAGCACCAGGCAACGAACACTACATCATTCCATAATAAATGCTGCAGATAAGTAGAATTTTTATTAACCATAATTACTTTCACATTTCTGAAATGGGTCATTTCAATAAATATTAACAAGCCATTTCAACTTTTGGCACAATCCTGTTTAGTATTTAGGAAGTGACAGTTCACTTCCGTGAAGTTCAAACAAGTTTCTCGCGTGAAACACTCCACACTAATTTCACACATGTCACACATTGCAAGACAACGAATGAATCAACTCACTGGGAGATAAATCATTAATATTTATACAAATTTCACGACCACAAAACATGTGGACTGATGGTCCAGAACTCCTCTCTCCTTAGAACGATGCAGCAACCCGGAAAACCTCCCGCACTGGCCCGCACACCTACAATCTCGCACAGCAATGCGCCCTGCCGGTCATCGTTATAGGGGAAACGGGCGGAACTTGGCGAAACGATACGAGGCTAACACAGCACGCTTTCGTAGTTTTTTTCCACTTGTCATCTTTCGACACTTTTAAATATACTTTGCTTTAATAAATAGAAACCTACCTTCCTCTGTCGAACAGATGCCATGGTAGTTCTACGAGATATACTAGTGTCTAGCTCTGTCCAGTGTCTGAAGAGAAGCACTTCACGTGAGTGGCCTTGCAAATCTCACGATGACTGGGATTTTTCGTTAGAAGTGTCGAGTCATCACCCGCCTGTCCTTTTTGATGGAGGATTTGCCAATGGTGCTAATTTAAAACACAACTTCAGCTATTCCCTTGCCTCTTCTCCCCACACAGTGCTGAAGGCAGTCGTGCGAGCCGGAGAATAAGAGTATATTAGTTGACCTTGACACGCGAAGAGCTGCAATATCAGCTATCAGTTTCTATGACATAATAGCTGTTGCCTTGTGTCGGGTATAATAAGCTGAAGATAACACATATTTGCCTAATTGTGCGTAGTTACTGAAGACCGGTTTCTGCTTCTTTGCATTCATATAGGTTAGCATGACCATGGCTGAATTGTTGCGTTGTGGTATTGGTGACTTATAAAACCGGACCCCGCCCACAACTCCCTGCATTCATGGATTGGGAGGGAACTTAATTGCCCATTCAAACCCGGTATCGCTATTGTCATCTGTGATATATCATGTATAATTGGCATTGTCATGGGATGTAGACAGTGATTTCCATTGCTATTTATAGTTCTGTTTACACTATCATAAATACTTGTTATTACATAATTTTTGTAAAGCTGATTTTTATCCAAAGAATAGCATTGCAAGTTCCATAATTGTTTCTAATTTATTGCATCAGACCTGAATTGATTGTAAAACCATGTCTTATTTCTTAGAAATCAAGTAGTTCAAAAATAACATTTTCATGGCATGTTTCAGATAATATGTGCACTTTCAAAATTCATAGTTGAATAAAAGAAATACACACAATATCAACATGCATGAAAGTACTTCTTTATTGAAGCAGGCGAGTATGCAGGTCGCTGCTGGTGGATCTGCAGGTGAGATACACAAAATAAGTTTCCTCTCTCTTTTCCCTGACTTGACCCAAATCTATCAACCAAACAATGCTGAAAATAGGTCAGTTTTCATTTTCCCATGTTGACTGACTAAATAATGTTTAATTTTAGATAAGTTTTTCTTTAACCCTGGAAGGAAAGTTTAAGCTTCACTGTCAATTTTTTGGTAAATAAAGAATACTTCAAATTGTTTTATTATTCTACATCCTCATTATACTTCATTGAAAAATGTTCATGAATACACGCCTAAAGTACTAGAATTGAAGACAGTGTTCCTTTATTGAAATGTTAATTCAAGTACTTGTTTTAATACAATATATATTATATATAATATTATATATGACATCCTTAATTAATTTAATCTGGGCATTAGTTATAAATAGGGAGAGGATTTTTATGCCCTAAAAAATCTTGAAATATGCTTTTTAAAACATGCATTTATGACCTGAAAATAATGAAATATGCACTGGAAAATGCAATTAATTTCTTTTCCTGTGTGAAGCTTTTTTGATAAAATTTAGGAGAAGCATACTTGGAATGAAAAGATATAGTTTTGTATGTCTATAATATAACCTAGCTTACTTCTTGGAGAAATAATTAAAGTAAGTATGCTCCATACTGAAGTACATTGTATGTCTTCTTTCATTTCTTCGGCCTGGTTTAAAAAATATGATATCGAGAAATATCCTATATTTGCACAAGTATTTTATATCTTATAGAAAAAAAGGCAAATTGTGACAAGCTCTTTTAAATCAATAATTCTCACAATTAAATTGACTTATGAAAAGATGAAACATTTTATAGGTAAGATAATTACACAAATATGCACCAACAGGGAAAGTCGGCCAAATATGCACTAACATGTGGCATGTAAATATATGGCATCATATTCTAACTACATGTCAAAAAAATTCACTTTGCTATGCAGTGAAGAAACAGACAAAAGTATGCAAAATCATATAAATCTGCTCCCTAGTCGTAAAATATTTTTCTATAGAAATGAGTAGTCTTTATTTCACAGTAATAACAGTGAAATTTTCATAAATAGTATTCTTTGTTGCCTTTTATCATTGTTTTCAACTTTTAATGCTGTGAACTAATATTACAAAGTACTTCTGAAATTGTGATCCTCACCCCCATTAAATTTTTCAGTTTCCTTTGGGCACTACAAAAATTCTTTGTTCTCTAAATTGTTTTCTTCAACCTTCACCAAACTTTTGTAACCTTCACTAACACTTCAACTAAATTTTTGTAACCTTTACTAACACCCTCTTTAAAATCTTAACAAAAATGTGACATTTTTACAATTTATAAACCCCAACTACATTCTAAAATCAATATGAATTTATTACAAGTTTGGTGATTCAAATATCTTCATGAATATAATGGAGTGTATATTTATGATTTTAAAATAACTTCCTTTTCATGATCTCAAATATAAATTTGCATGATATGAAAACCCATTCAATTATTTTTACAATTTTTGTCTGTCTGTTTGAGTGGGCTAACATCTCAGGAATCTGGTTTTGATTGAATTTTCACTAAAAGTCCGCTAAGTATTTTGTTGGGCATATATTTAGTCTTCTTTCTTCAGATCATTATTTTCTATTACATAACAATCTTTTTTTTATTACAAATATACAGGTTCATTCAGACTTAATTTTTTCTTAATCTTCAGATTCAGTGAGTTACTGTTTGCATGCGATTTTGTAGAAACCTCCCCACCTCTCTTTTAAATGCTTTGAAACAAAATTTAAGTGTTCAATCTTGGAGGCTTTTGCAAATATCTCGAAAACTGTGAAGAATACATTAAATGAATTTACTAACATGCATCAAACATTTCCGATGGATCATCCCTTAAATTTCCTATTTAATACATTTTGATTCATTTTGATAGTGCAGTCACGCTTTGAAGATCAAATTATTACTGGAAATAAAAAATAAATAAAATAAACAAATTCAAACTATTTTTGCCAAGAGTACTATAGGGTATTTTGATCTTGGAAACATAGCTGAGAGTTGTACACGTAAAATGGCTGCAGTCAAGAAGGGTCATGTTCAAGCCATTTTAAAGTTTGGGTTCAGAATGTGAAAAGACTTCTGGAACAAAAAGCTGCACAGACTCTTGTTCCAGGTTTCATTGAAGTGTGCATCATGCATCCTCTGGACCTGGTGAAAACAAGGCTGCAGATCCAGAGCACCCACGCGAAAAAGGGCTCCATGCCGGGAATCTCCACTGTCAAACTCTCAGAAGCCCAGTACAGAGGAGTTTTTGACTGTCTATCCAAGATGTACAGGAATGAAGGATTTTTTTCATTCTGGAAGGGAGTGTTACCCCCTATTCTGGTGGAGACACCCAAACGAGCAGTAAAATTTCTTACTTTTGAACAAACAAAGCGCTTCTTTTTGTTTGGATCCCCTACGCCTACAGCAGTAGTAAGTAGATATTTGTTTTGTAACAATTTTTTGCTACTGGTACATTAAAGGCATCAGTAGCCACAGCCGAACTGCTTAACCACACTCCGTGAAGTCACGGAGATTAAACAGCTTGAATCACTGAGAGTTTCTGGACGGGTTATTGACTAGGGACGCTGAATACTAATGGTGCTGAACCCCTGATTGATAGGGATAAAAGGCAATGACATTATGACAAAATTAGTATATTCAAGGAGAATTACTCCATGTTTAATGACTTGTGAATATGTTAAAGGAGAATTTCTTTGCATTTAATGCCTAAGTAAAGACTTAGAATATCGTTAACAGAATAAGAGTAAGATTATTTAAAATCATAAGTAAATAAATATTTTTTTTAGAAAAAAAAAGCTTAAATAAATAATTTTGTAACAGAATACATTTGTAATAATTTCAAGCTTCTAATAATTCTATATTTATTTCTTAATTACCTTAAACACATTTTTTACTGTAAGTCAGTTAAAAGCATTACTTTTAAACTGCATAAAGATTTACTAGTTCAATTATGTGAGAAAAAAATGAAAATAATATTGAAATGAAGGTGGACTTAGGTGGAAGAAAACAATGCGTGTTTAACTATCTTGAGATGTGTATAAGTAAGTTCACTTCATACATTTATTTGTTTTATTCAGACGTTTTCAATGGCTGGAATGTGTGCTGGTGTTTTTGAAGCTGTTCTTGTGAATCCATTTGAGGTTGTGAAGGTGACTTTGCAATCTAACCGAGCTCATATGCATCAAACTCCAAGTACATGGACTGTCACCAAAGAGATAATTAGGACAGAGGTATTTTTCATTCACTTCTTTATTAATTTTTTTCTTTTTACAATTGTTCTTCATGTCAGCTTTTTCTGTTAAAAATCTGCTCACCACTTGCTTGATTCTTTTAAATGATAAAAGCATTATTTGACAGTTCGACAGAATTCAAATAGCATTTGTTCAACTTAGGAAAGTCTTCTAAAAGTATCCAAAAATATATTTATTTTCTCAAAAAACTTCATTTTTTCAATAACATTTACAGTTATAAAAGTAATGTAGGTCATTATAATAAATAAAACTATGTCTAAGTTGAAATAATTCTTGTATAAACAATTGTAATGTATGTAGCTGGAATTCAAATACTAGTTTTATAAAAATTGTTTATCCTATTACCTGCCAAAATAAGTGCGATGGTGATGTGCATGATATTTTTAATTTTGCAATTTAGTTTATGCTTCCTGTGGCATTTGCGCAGGAAGGTCTCCAAAATTTGTTTTCTTAAAAGCAAAATTTAGGACAATGGGAATATTTCGGAAATTTGGGACAAGGGTAAGAAATAAATTCATTATTATTCTGAGGTTAAAATTGCAAAAAATGATCAGCAGGAGAAGGAGAGGAAAGGAGAGAAGGAGAATGAAAATACATCACAAAAGAATTAAACACAAATAAAATGTAGCAACACAATGCAAGAACATAAGCCATATTTGTCTGTAGTCCTATGAATGAGTTACAATAAATTTGTTAGCAATAAATTTTTTACAATAAATTTTTTAAATTTTTTAGCATACTTCTTAAGATGTGATTCACCTATAATTTTGTCACCATCTTTGAAAGTAATTTTATACAGTATTCATAAAAAAAAATACTCAACACCAAAAAAACAACTTCAAAATTAGATTTAAAGTCTGCCAACTTTTCTGATTAAAAAAAAAAATTATAATTAAGTAAAAAATTCCAGTCAAAGAATCATATTTAAAAAGTTTTGTAACATTGCTGTAACAATTTACAAATCAAAATTTTGTATCTACAGAAATATGTAGAACGAGTTCCTTTGTTTACATATTAGGGGAATAAAATATCACTAACAGAAGAAGATAGGGAATGAAAATTAACAAAATATAATGAAATAAATGGATGCTTGATATGACACTTCCAAAAATCAGTATGGGAAAAAAGAAAAGACTACATAATATTCTATAAAAAAAAGGGGGGGGATACAATTGGTACCGCCAGAATAATTGTAGGTCAATGTTGGAAGTATCAAGGAGAGATAAAATAAGAAATGAAGAGATTAAAAGAAATTAACTCTAAGAACATTGTTTTAGAAATTGAGAAATGCCTAAAGAAGTAGTAAGAATGCATATGTAAGAAGAATAAAGAAATAAAAGATGTATTGTTTTCCAAAAAAGTACTCAAATACAAGCCAAGAAGTAGAAGAAATTTAACCAGTTCAAGAAAATACGGGGAAGACCAGGAACCCCTTGCAAGTGAAGAAGGGGATGTAGAAAAATTAAAAGGAACTTGCCAAAAGGCTTAAACCTGATGATGATGAACTGAAATATTCCCTTTTCTTTTTGCATCTCTTTATTTGTGACAATGGTTGGAAATGGGTTAAGTTCAAGGCTGTTAAGGTGGCTCCACACATTCGTTATTCAGTGAGTAGCGATCAATTGCTCACTGAATCCCGAGAGGTGTGAATGAGTTGTGTGCTTTTTGAGAGTGACAGACATTCAGTGCTCATCCTACCCACCGTGTGTCAGTCTTTAGAACTCATGAAAGGGAGCAAAAATTTGCCAAACACATCAGCTGTTCGGGATTGGGTGAATAGTAGCTCGCTGCTTGGCAAATGACGATTGAGTGGAGCTGCCATTTTAAAACCATTTGGATTGAGAGAAATTGGAATGAAAATTAATTAATTAATATATTTACCTGTTTATTGACTAATATAAGGATATTTGTATTTGTCTATTTCAGGGCTTTGGTTTTAGAGGCATTAATAAAGGTCTTACTGCCACAATTGCTCGAAATGGTGTCTTCAATTCATTTTATTTTGGATTTTACCACTCCGTGAAAGGGATGTTACCAGAATATGAGGCAAGTTTCTTTTTAGTTATTTGGATGTGAGTTAATTCATGAAAATAACAACTGTGTCTTCATGTGTGCATTGGTGAGTTGCCAACACATTATATACAGTGGCAACTATATTAATTTTATTAGAAAATTTTCTCTGCATGGCGTTTGAGTTTGTTTCAGTTCCTCTTTTTAATAACTTTTGTACACATGGTCATCATATTTTAGTTTCTACATTTACAAGCATTCGTAGACACTGCAGTGTTGAGTATTTATTATGTTTATTACCATTGTAATGTGTATTTTTTCTAAAATACATTGTGAAACTAATGATGATTTTTATAGTATTGTTTGCATTAAGATGGGATTGAGAATTTCATGTTTTCGGAGTTATGTTGGTAATGGTTATTGTTTTATATTTGTGATTTCTTTCTTTCTTTATTATTACCATCCTTCAATTATTTCTGTTGGATATACTTTTACAGGAACCACTACCTGAATTTTTGCGGAAAGTGGGCATCGGTTTTACATCAGGCACTTTGGCTTCTATGATGAACATCCCTTTTGATGTCGCCAAAAGTCGAATTCAGGGCCCACAGCCAGTATCAGGACAAAGAAAGTATTTTAGTACTTTGCAGTCCATGAGACTGGTGTACATTGAAGAAGGGTAGGTTAAATTGTTTATTCTTACAATTCCAATGTTTTGAAAGCAAGTGGTCTATCAGTATTTGAAGTTTCTTATTCACGATGAAGTTATTTTCTTTTTTAGGCAGAAAATGTATTTTTTGTACTGACTCTTTAGTTCCATTTACCTGTCATGCAAGGAAACATACCGAGGTATCATCTGTTGATTCGGATACATTTTTGTACCTAAAAGATGTTTAAAAAAGTGTATATTGTTCTTGTTTTGATCTAAATAATTTGTGAAGAAGTAAAATCATCTGCTGAATTTTGCATACAAGTGACTGAGAACATGTATCATTACTTGGTAATGAAGTACCCTTTTAATTATATATCTAATTAATTATTTTTACTCTTGATATTCTTTTACCACTAAATAGGTGGCAACAGCAGGAACATTTGAAAGACTAATAATCTACTAAGAATACTGTAATAAGCCAATAGAAACAGGCTGTAGAACCTAATTTCTAGTCAGTTCATGATGATATTCTTTTTCATACTGTAATTATATGATAAGTGTCTGACTGTTTTACTTCTGTTTCAAAGTATCAAGTAAAAAATCTTATATATTTCATCATTTTTTCGACATTATTATCGTAGTTCAGTACATACACTCCAAGGTAAGCTACATATGAAATAAGTGATAGTGAAATGAAACAATGAGTAAAAGAAAGATTGTTAAATCTCTCCAGAACAGGTTTACAGTCTAATGTATGATGATGATTATGAAATATTACGAGTGATGATTGTCAGTTTTGATGTACAAACACTAACTCAATGAGGAGTGACATTGAATTGAAATAGAAATGAATTGAAGTCATTCTTCATAAAATTATAATAATAATAATAGTAATAATAATAATAATAATAATTATTATTATTATTATTGTTGTTGTTCTTGTTGTTATTATTTATTATTCTGTTCCAGTTGGCGAGCACTTTACAAAGGACTGGTTCCGAAGGTGATGCGTCTAGGGCCAGGGGGAGCTATCATGCTTGTAGTGTATGACTACATGTACCAGTATTTGGTGAAGAAGTTCCCCAATTAATTCTTCACGAGTCATTCTAGCCAATACCATTTGTTTTAAAAAGTGGCTGGTAATGTGTGCCCTGTGAGATACTTTTTCAAGCAAAAAGGTATTGTATTTTTACTTATATCTTTCTAAAGATGTGCTATGTTGGATAGTAAGTAGTGACTGAGTACTTCATTTTGTCAGTTTTAGTCATATCTTTTTCTATGCATTTGTGAATATTTGAAATGTTCTTTTAAAACTATATTCATATGTCAACTCAGCAACACTGAGACATTTGTTAAGAATATTTTGTTGAATTATTATATATATTTTTAAAGAAACATCTTTTTTTTATATGATGTTAGAAGGAAAAAAGAATCAAGTTTTATTTGTCCACACAGAGCAGCATGAATGGTCTTATCTGAACTTTTCTCATGGATTCTCACATGCCCGCTGTGAAAAGTTATTCTCAGGTATATGATGGGGTTTATACCCAGATGTGTAATTGCAATCATATTTGAGAAGTGTTGACAGAAAAATAGTGTGTAATTCTCATATTGCTGAAAAAAACTGTCAAAAAAGTGACCATAGTCTCTTAATCTGGCATATATTGTTATAAAAATGTTTCACAATTTTTAAAACCAAAACAAAGTACATATGTTAATGTGCTCAAATTAAATTGCTGCCAGAACAGATAAGAGTATCTGAACAAGATCACTGGAAATTTGCACTTTTTCTTCTTTGCTATAAGAAAAAGTGTTTATCTTTGCCTAAGGTTACGCTATAAAAATCTAGTCCTTTCAAATTTAAGGAGTAAGTTTTAGAAATCTGATGTGTTTATCAATATTATGAATATAATACTATTACATTATTCAAAATTTTGTACCAGAATTTAAAGAGATTTTGTGATATACAGACTGAATACTATATTTGCTTAGATATTTCAATAAAAGAGAAAAGGGAATTATAAAATATTTCATTTCAGAACAAGTGGTACAGTTGACTCTTTAATTTGACATGGGGGTATTTAAATTATAGGCTAATTTGAAGAGAAATATGTCCCTTTAATATTAATTTTATATTTTATTTTAAACTGTTAAAAACTTATAATTAATTCCTACCTTCAAATGCTACATTGGGTTAACTTGATATCAAAATATTGCAAATTGAGAAGAAACATTATAAAGCATGTAAAAGTTAGTTTCAAACACTAAGCGATTCAAGAGTTATTTAAAAATACGAGTTGGGGTTAATGAAGAGATATAAAATGCTTTATTGTTACTGGGATGGATGTGATCATATAATCTTTGGCTTTTCTGTCAAAACTCATTCTAGTTTACCAGATTAGTTAAAGTTTGGAGAAAAAATATTGAAGTGCTGAAGATAATGCAAAAGCCTACTACTTTGTGTTAAATATTAATTAGAATTATTATAATATCAACTAATTAAGTATCAATTAATAAAATTTCCATGAAAATTTTTTGATAATTTGAATTTTTTATTTCCTTATGGACTTTGAATTAAAAAGAGTTGTCTGAGCAAAATAAGTTGCAGTTTTTGGAAGGAGCCAGAATACTTTTAAATAGTTCTTCCAAATTACTAGGTATAAATTGGTAGGGCTAGACTCCTTTTTGCTCATATTTCATGTATAGTCTACAGAATTTTATGGTTAATGGTTCTATTTAATTACAAATATGCCTAGCAAGCACCAAGCACATTTTGGAATCTTGAAAACCTTACATACTTACATTGAACGATATAAGGGTGAGAAATGTCGTAAATATGAACAACAATTAGCAGCAATGAAATGTGCAATTTTTTGTGAAGTGTAATACCAGGTATTGAGAAAAGACACAAGGGGCAAAATTGTATGGAAATAAAATATGTACATAATTTCTCATGTGTTAAATTTTAGAATTGCTACTGCATAATGTTTAATTAGGATTGCTCAAGCATGATTAGTGTGCTTATACATTTTCCTTGAGTGGCTACATTCATGGGGCATTCAAGCACAAAGCCTCCATGTGAATTCTGCTACTTTTTAATCAATATGTAATTATGTGATTTCCAAATATGACAAGTTCAATTGAAACGTTGGCATTGAATATAGAGCACCTATATTTGTAGCTTTTGACAATTTAACAAATGAAGGCAGAGTGAAACAATATTGAGTTGATCCAAAAGAAAAGGATGTCTTACTTACCATCATTTTGTTTCTTTGTATCTCAGGTCAAGAGACTGTCTACTAACATTCTTACTGGGTTTAGAAAGTTCAAACAATCTTTAGATTTTGTAAAAAAGTATCAGGATGACTCCAAATAGTTTCACTTCAGCTCCAAAATTTGTATTTCAATAATTGATTGAAACGAGCCTTCTATGTGACAACCGTTTTTTAAACCTTATTAATAACTATGCCAGTTTAAAGCTGTTCAACTTCCAACTGTGCTGGAACCAGATGGAATCACTGACTTTAATACAAGTGTTAGCTTACCAATTGATATTTGCCTAATATGAAAGAAGGCATTGGTTTTGGTTGCAAAAGAAAGCAAGGTTTTCAATAAAAGACTGATTTTACTGACTTATTTGGAATAATTGGAAATCATATTAAAGTTGAGAATGTCACAGATTCTGAAAAGAATACAATGTAGTTATATGGTACACATATTATTTGACTTCATAAATCACAATGTTTCATATTTTAATAACCATTATTTCCTCAGGTGAAAATTGATTATAAATATCTCAATCTAATTTTCAGAAAATTTGTATTCCTTTTTTAACTCTTTGATATGCTGATGTCATAGAACTAGTGTAGTTGATTTGAGTTAGTTCTATTGTTATAACACTAGTCTAGCAGAAGTATTGTCAGTTTGGTTCCAGATGTAAAAGTTCTTGATTTGTTTTTGTGGAACAATTAAATTTATTTATCAATAAAAATCTTAATATTCAAAATAATAATGATGATTTTGCAATATCAACAAAGATGATTTTATTTAAATAAAGGGAGATGAAATGATCATTTTAATGTCTATGTTAGCTTTAGTACAGTAAAAAATAATTTTTCATCTGTTATGTGCTTGTATGTAATTGCATTAAGAGTAATTTTAAATACTTAATTTCATGATGATAGAAATGAGATGGAAAATACTAATGTTCAGTAAACTAAAACTCCCAAAATGAAGGATATGCATATAATACCAAAACCAATTTATTAATTTAGAATTGCATGATATGCACAAAATTAAAAAAAAAAAGAAAGAAATTTTATTTTTCATTTTGATGAACAATTCTATGTAGTTTTTGTTTATCTTTAAATTTCCTTAATTTTATGTAATAATTTATCTACTTATCATATTTTTTTATTACAATCTTGATGATTGTATCTATTTCTGGAAAAACCCTCATTTCAGTAATTTTCAAAGTAATAGGTTAGTTTTTAAGACTGAATAACAGCAACTAAAAAGAATAAAGTAATAAATTCTATGAAGAAAATTCAACAGAACAATGTGGGGACAAAGTTCTGCATATCCAGTGTTTGTTAAAGTGATTGAATTATATATTCAAAAAAAAACAGTTTTTGGTTATTTATAGGTAAAAATCATAGATATGCTTTGGTGTAAATGTAATTTCCATATCATTTTTGAAAAAATAATTAATTACTTTTTAACTGTCATATAGAACATACAAGAGATGTTCAATAATATGTTGAAAATCTATAGCCTACATTAAATTAATTTATAACAGGTGTTCAAAATCACCATGAAAAATTGTAATAATTTAAGAAATTTTTACAATTTTTATTGTTCTTTGCAATGATGTTTTGTTAATAAATATCATAAATTTATATATTATAACATTTTAATTATATTTTATCATTGTGTTCTTAAATATAATATTTGAATGTGCCTTACTGTTAATGTGGTGTGTTGCATATCAATTTTTCTAGAGAATGCGAAGATATCTATGCATTTTTTGCATTTGCATTATTTTTAAAATACAGTAGCCAAAGCAGAAGAGTATTTGTAAAATCTTTCATGGTGGACATCATATGTAGAAATTATTATATATTGTACATATCATAATTGGTGTTTGGTTACCAACTGTGAAGTTCACTCATTTGTTGTCTGAAAAGAGTCAATTTTATCTCTGACCAAGAGGCATAGGGCAATGTCTTCAAAAGTCATGACAGTCGGTATCTTCAAATGTGAAGATTGGGAAAAGAGAAGTTAACAGAGAGCCAAATTGGAATAAACTGTATCGGGCCAGGGTGTAGGAAGGTGGTCTGTGAACTGTATTACATTCACTTTATTGAAGAAATTTGACTGGCAAGTTATTTTTCAGAATGAACTGGTCACATCATAATTTACATTTTCAAAGACAGTCAGCATTTTTGAGCGATTCAGTGGATACTAAACTAAGGTTTACTTACAGGATAGAATTAGACACTTTAATATTTGTTTTAGTTTAAGATTAGCAGAAACTAAATTGATGAATTGAAATGTCTAAACATTGCCGGTCTATAATTCTGTGAGCGTGGTTGAATGTGAGCATAGTGATCTGGAGCCTTTTTTAAAATGTTCTCAAAATTGTCCCTGAATTTTTAATCCAAATGTTTTGCTTGCCTAAAATAAAATGCGCTTATAAATACAATACACATCCATTTTTTGTTAAAACCTCTGAATTTTCAAAAACTGCAAATATTCAATTTTTTGCTTTAAACTTTTAGTAACAATAGAGAACAGTTTACTGAATTATTTAGTTTAAGAGCCATTTTTATTATAATGTGTGAATTTTCAAAATTTAAACATATTTAGATACCTCAAGTATTAATATTTTTTTGGTTGTATATTTTATAAAGTAATGCGTATTTGTAATAAAGTTTGTGGATAAGTTTCAAATTATCTCTCATAACAAGTCTCAAAATCTAAAATGTATCTGAGAGTAAATATTTCTTTTCCTTTGTAGGTTTTTTAATAAATGGAGCTTGAAAGGTAGGCAAATCATATATTTTAATATTGTTATGTTTTGAAGACTTTTTGCCAATAGGAATCTCTTAACTGTGCTGGAGTTGTTTCAGAAAATAATGTTGAGCTTGGACTCCAGGGCCAGAAAATATAAAACAACATGTATACAAAGTGTTAAAAAAGGTGTGAGCAAAATGATGCCCATCTTGATTTTTGGATTTTTTTTATTGAGACTCGCAGACTTTGTACGCAAGGAATCCCATTCTATCTGTATGGCCTCCAATCATGTTTGAGGGCAGATCTCTTTGAACACGATGTACAATATGACACTTCTCAGGTCTGGTGGTTAAACAAGTTTAAAGAATGAAATCTATAATAGCGTTTTCACTGATGCGATTCTAGGAGTCAAAAGAGTCTATGAGATTTTGTAGAGACAACATCATGACTGAAACAAATTTGTGGTCACCATTCTAAAAAGTTAGTGTTCCACTAGAAATAATTTTCAGTAGTAAAACTGAAAAATAATCTCAGATAGACGAAGTGTGCAAAAAATGTTGGGGTTGTGTGCAATGAAGATTACAAAGAAATGATTGTTGTCATCTATGCAAGTGCCGATGTAAATTTTAGAGACAGAATACAAATTTTAATCGTTTTAATTATTATAAGTTTTTTTAACAATTCATTGTAAATGGCGTTTTTTAAATTTTTTAATGGCCTTTCTGCACTCTTATTTTAGCGAGAAAAAATATCTGTTTGTATGCAAATTTTAGTACGAATAAAAGGAAGTGGGCTCACCTTAAGCCATGGTCTTTGACATGGCCTACCAATGTGAAGGCTGGGGTTCCTTTCCCAGGATGGGAACCTTTCTTTCTTGAAATTGGTTATTTCAATAGAGCAAAATGAACTAATGAATACAGTACAAGATTGTTTTTCTTTCAAATCCCTGAAATTTCAAAAATTGCTAAATCGAATGTCCTGCATTTTTATTATTATATTATTATTATTTTTATTATTATTTATATTACAATATAATATAACAATTTCAAATATAATGAGAAAGTATATGGTGTATGGTATATGGTGTTGTACTACCATTAGTTTGGCTCTCTAGTTTCATGCTGTGCTCTAAACTACGTAGCAAAATAAGACAGTGAAGAAATACAGCAATCAAAGGCCTTCATGACCAAAGTCAATTATTAATGGTTACTTTCCACCTGGTCCAATTGGCATTAAAAGGCCAAACATTTCCTCCGCGACTGTGGGGGACATCTCCACTGGCGGCGGGGTGTCCAGAACTGTGGCTGGCTGGCGACATCAATCAGGGCAAAAAGTTGCGATGCCCTACCAGCTTGGAAGTAACCATTAGTAGTTGGTAAATCTGAGATTGTCCAATAAAGGCTTTTGGAGGATTATTTATCTTCATTCATTTCATACTTGATAGTTGCTCAATATTGTTAATACATTTTATGCCTTTTGAGATTGGTACCCCATGCCTCATGGTTTTAAATGAACTTTTTTGCAGTATTAATTTATATTGTAAACAGTTCTTCTTTTCCTTTTGTTGTCAAACTAGCCATTTGAGGTAACAGAAAATCAACCTCATGTCTGTACATGTATAAAAAGTCTCATGATATAAACTGTTTTAATGCTCACACCATATCATAATCCAAGATTGCTTTGCTGCTATAACCAAAATTTTTTATGTACAGTATCACATTTTAAATTCTTCATGCCATCTGCACCATTGACCCCTAAACCTGAAATATAATAGTTGCTCTTCCTCTTTCTCCTCATCCAAGAATCTTCCCTTGAGTAACTGTAATGTGGTTGTGATAATGTGATCTGCTATCACAGAAAATGGTTTGTAGAAAATTACAAGTACCTGTTATTATTGGCAATGAGTTATGAAAAAAATTTTTTGTCAATTTAAATTGATGATACAGAAATAGCTGATATGTTTTAACAACATTTGATTTTGTCATTGTATAGAGATTTTTTTGTAAAGGATTGGAAGTCGGTGTGCCTGTTAAAATAAGTATGTGATTGTCACTTGCTCAAAAGAAAGCAATTGTGATACTTCACAGTTGTTTTACATCTATTTTAAAATGTAATTGGTGGTTTCCATGTATATGCCATGGAATTACATAAATGTCAAATTCTTATGTTAGTGGAATCTGTGCACAATGCCAATGCCAATGCACTGATGTGTGGACTTGTAAAAACAACTCATAATTTGTGTGGGTACATTTTGTTTCTACTTGTACATTGCTGATTCTTTGAATTGCTGATTCATTGCTAAGCATAAGAATTATCTAAACATTTTTATTATATTGTATATAACTGCAATTCAATGATAGACTACAAAAATTTTCCCTACAAAATATATTTGAAAAAATTTTATGCGTTATAAGCAAATGATGAGAACTTCGAAAACTAAATTATTGTAACTTCAGATATAGAATTCTATAACTCAGTTTTATTGCCATCTAATAGCATCATCTTCTGATCCTTTGGAAACAACTGACATGGTGGTTGTCAGTCATTAAAAAAGCAAAAACTGACTTCCGTTAACATCATTATTTTATTGTATTTTTAATGATTACATTTGAAATTCTTACATTTTTGATTATGTTTGATGTGTATATATGATATTAATGTTTGATCATAAACAATAAATAGATAATGGCTTTCACACACAATGGATAAAATAGCAAATTATGTTTAAACAATGATGATGAAATTGCTTAATATGAGTGAAAGACGTATGCTGGCTGACAATTTAGAAAAATGACATTATGTAGAGCTTATGTACAGATTTTAGAGGCATTCTCCGTCACCTTACACTATTTTCTTACTTTTCTTTTCTCCCTCTGATTAAAGGGATGTCAGAGTAATGGTGCTCACACCGCTGCACTCTCAAAGAAACTATCCTTTCAGTTTATTTTTCAAAATTTGGAAGTAATGATTTTATGTATGCAACCTTTAGTGTTTCAAAAAGATTTTCTTCAGTATTGTGAGACTGTAGAGGCAAAAAAAATTGTGGGTTACAATCTACTCTGCGACCTGTAGAACACAATCTCACATCCGTGGGGGACTCCAACATTGCTCATGACTCTCTGCCTTTCACTGTTGCAATGAGAGTATTTGCTTGAGATAAGTAATAGATAAAATCTTCCATTTGGGATTTCTTCCAACTCGTTGAGTTGCAGTACAAATGTAGGATTATTCAATAGTCTCCATGATAAAAAGTGGCAAGTTTTTCCTCTCTGTTAAGGATAAAATATGAAAATTCACCTTTTTTATCTTACATATTTTCAGTTTTTCAAAATGAATATGTGCAATGAGGGGAAAGTTATTTCTGTATGCCAGGGTTGTGGGTTATGGAGTTGCTGGCCTAGGATAGTTGAAAGTTTTGCTCACTCTTGTGAAAGCCTAGGAAGGTAATAGATATTTATTTGGAACATAACATGTTTCCTCATGTGTTGTTACCAAATTTTGTCAATACAGGATGATTTGTTTCACCTGCATATAATCTCCACCAATGTGTTTGTATCTATTTGATTAGTGAAGCATCTCTTGTCCATTTTTCCCCGGACAAAGTTACTTTTTAATTTTTTAATTGTGGGTCATTTTGTGCTTGAAGGAGACTATCTGCCCTGGCTGCATACTGCGTTGTACAGAGCTCTGCACCAACATATACGGACTTTGAGCAATGCAAATACAAACTATCATTTTTATGCCCCTAATACATTATAGTATAAATTTGAAATTTTGTCTTTGTACCTATCAAGGGAATTAAGTTTTCTTTTTCACGCAAGTGTAGATGAATGGGGTTGAAAAGCATTGTGGGTGATGTGAACTGCCGGAGAATATGCCTACAGTTGCTATGAGTTATTGTTAAATAACTCAGAAAAAATGCTGTTTATTGAGTGATGGGATATGAGTCTGCATGTCTCTTGACACTTTTGAAATGCAAAGTCTCTATCACACGTGTGAATAGAATATGTATGAACAATATTTGTTTATAAATATTTTATGTTATTAGGGAAAAATATTATTTAGATGTCAAGAATTTTTCCAAGATTTCTATAAAATAAAGTGGTTATAGCTGGGAAAAAGAAATTGACGTATAATTATCAAATAGTAATAAATAACAGTAAACATTTTTCTTACATTTTTTCAAATGTTACCAAAATACATTTTCCATATAATATTATCATATACTTTGATAATCAATTCATCAGTCTTTTGCAAATTTTCAAATGAAAGAAAGAAGAATATGATTGGTAAATATTACTAACCTCTCTCTAGTACACGCGTAGTCAGATTTAAAAAAATAAAAAATATAATTTGTTTTGCAAAATCTATATGAATCTTGGTATGTTAAACTGGTGCTGAGCTCTGTCCTCTGTCTTGGCATGTTAAACTGGTCCTGGTTGATTACTGTTGCGTTTGTCTGGAAAATGTCTGAGAGATTTTTTCATCACCAGAATATTAAAATGACAATGAAGAAGATATATGACTGAAACAAATGATCCTGTATTTTCAAGTTACAGAATACCTCTAAATGTTCATAACTTTAAATCCTCTTTCCATACGTGTGTTGCATGTGAAATTACTCAAGATAATTTATCTTGCTGCATAGAAATTTTAATATTGATGTGATACGTAATAAAAATAATTGAAATTATTTTCAATAATGATAAAATTCTGCACCTTTTGTTCATGTTTACTAATAGCACACCTATACTTAATGGCATCTCCCTTGTTTGGATAATAATTGGCAATGTGAGACAAAAAATATCATTTTTTATTATCCACATAATTTTCACAACAGTTTGAATGTTTTGATTGTTGATAATTGTGACTCCAAATATTCACTAAAGTGTTGTTATATGGTGCTAGCAGTTTATATCAGAGAGAATATTGTTTTAAAAGAGTAAATTCAATGGCAGTAAAATAAGCAACACATTCATTTTTGTTTAATTACTATTTTATAAAGTTATTTGTGATTGAATATTGTGTGTGTGAATTATTGTTTTACATAGATTACAAAGTACATTTTTTTAAATGTTTGTTAACAAGAACTGTCATTGTAATTTAACAGTAGACTGAAAATACCTCTGTGGTGATAGATAAAAAAAAATTATTTGTGCTTTATATTAAAATTGTAAAGAGTAAATAATATTTTGTTGTAATAAAAAAGTATCTTCTTTTAAGGAAGGTATGGTACCATAGGTTTTGAAGTAATTTTTGTAACATTTTATTGTCTTTTTGTACTCATATTAATAATTATTGAAATATAAAAAATATATTAACATGTTATTGCTCTTTTTCTCTCATCTCTCAAGTCATTTCACTTCTGTCATTTCTCATTATCACCTTCCTCATTGTTATTTGACTTTTAAACTCACATTTTTCAAACATATCTGTTTAAAAAAAATATTCCAAAAATTTTACTGAATAGTAAAGATAGCTGATATGGTTTATCATTAATTAGCAGATGGCAATAATGCCAGCAAAAAAATGAATTAAGTGTTTGGCACAAATATCAATGGGAACTGAATCAACTTGTGGAGGTGGAATATTTGTTCTAGAACAGCGCCATGTGGTACTGTGAGCATTAAAGTTGCCTAGAATAAGAAATGGAGGCTGTCTTAGATTGATTAGGTCTTCATTTTGCCAGGAGGCTTCGGGTAAGTATATGTAACATAACGTCATCTTCAATGGCTTGTATAGGGTTACAGCTACTGCTTGTAAAGGTGTGTTGAGATCGAGACGACTAGCAGGATGAGTATTGCTAATCAATATGGCAACACCATCTCTTGCTCATCTATCAGGTTCTACGTCACTGCGAAAGGTCTTGTAACTCTTAAATTGAATCGGTCTTCTGGTTTAAAATGGGTTTCTTGTAAGCACACACACATTGGTATGTGATTGGCCAGTAGTAATTTCAGTTCACAATAATGTGAGATACAACAGTTAATGTTTCATTGAATAATGTTTTCCATGGTTGGAATGAGGTTCTACTGCTATAAGATGCTTGGATCCTGCTTATTTTTTTAGTTTTCCTCTTGGCCATTTCTTCTTCTTCTTCTTCTTCTTCTTCTTCTTCTTCTTCTTCTTCTTCTTCTTCTTCTTCTTCTTCATTTTCCGCACTTACCATTGAACTTGTCTCTGAGCCAGTGATTGTGTGTGTGATCATTGGTGATGGATGATTTGGTTTTTTGTTTGAGTAAGTCGTCTTTGGTGTATTTTGGAGAACGAAGCAATGGACTTCTATATCCTTTTGCCAATGCTTCTTTGCTAAATGTGGCTGCAGGAGCAGCCACTGGATTTCTTTCTGCCTCATTTGCTGACGGTCTTGAAGATTGTTTTTCATTTACTATTATTATTATTATTATTATTATTATTATTATTATTAAATAATTGAAACTTTGCAATTACATTCATTGGAACCATGCAAACATTTCACACTTAGTAAATCTTGATCTTGAAAGTGAATGTAGTTTCACAGTGAAAGGACTTACCCAAATTACAGTATTTCTGGTGCTAGAGGGTGAGGGAACTGTCGAACACTGAAAGAAAACATGCAAGGCCTCATTTGGTAGCTTAGAGCGTAAAAACATAATTTAGACCATGTGGGTCCTAGCAAATCTGATTTTAAAGCTCAAGGTCATGTCGTTTCCGAGTTATCCACAATGGTACAGAGAGTTGAAGGATAAAGTGTGTTATGGGTTGGATGCACACATAATTTAAATAATTATTAGTCTCTAACATAATTTACGGGATTGCCGCAAATTGCAAAATTGGACTTGGCGGAAGGGTTGGGATGGATATGGTGATGTATCCTCCTGAGGGGATGGATTTGGTTTTGTTTTTCATTTCAACGCCTCACTTGATATTTTTACAATGTTTCCAATTTTTATAAATAATTTCCTCCATTTGCCTTCTAAAACCATCTACTTATTTCTCAGAACTATTTCGCCTTTTGTATTCACCATCTGGTCACTTTGTTAGATTATCAATTTCCTCAGAATTATGTTCCCCAGAGAAAATGTATTCCTTGTGACCTCCGTTGTGCATAACACATATATTTAGTATTTCGTCGGTGTACAGCGGCCGTGGTGGACGGGCGCGTTTTCGAGTCGCTGCGGATGAACGTTTCTAGGAAATGGCGTTCAACTAGGAGCAATTCCGAGCGACGGTCGGAGGCGAATGCTAGAGCAGTGCCCTAACAAAAAGGTAACGGACCGCGCGCGATCTTTTCTTCCTCTTCCTTTCAATTAATGTCTTATTTTACGTGGTGAGACTCTGACCTCTCAAATTTCGCTACTCTCTTTTCACCATCTAGCTGAAACGGGATGTATTTCTTCGGCAATGAAACAGGCGTTTTGAAGTTGGCTCAGAGGCTTCGTTTATGTTTGAGGGTCTTTTACATGCAGTAAATCTACTAACATGGGACAGCCGGCTTCACTTCCCCTCCGAAGGAAGGCGTACGAAGGATGTTTTCGCCCTAAAAATCCATGACTTCGATCTGCGAACCCGCGAACTTGGGTAAAACTGTCCGGTTCGCTTACAGTTACACCATTGCCGCCCGCCTTCCTTGCCCTTTCCTATCCTCCATCCTACTCACATGTCGGGAACGTAGAGCTTGCCCCGGATAGGGAGGTGCCCTGCTGGTGCGAGATATCTGGGGAAAATCCCCACAAGTGGACATAGGTGAGCGCCGGATCTCGCCAGCCAGCGGGTGAATATCACCGTCGCCAACCGCGATGAAAGTATGTACTACTCTTACAGGACTAATGACCATATCAGTTGACACGCCCGGAATGAAAAACCAATTAACCGAGCGGTGGTCGGCCGCTGGGTGTCGAGTCAGGCGCGTCCAGACCTTCCCAGCGACCGTCATTCATATCTACGATCTGCCCGTGGACCCCTTCACACGCCGCCCCCAGTGTCGGGGATGGGTTGCGCAGGGGTAGCCTTCGGCGACGACGAACAAAGGGACCGCAGCAGGTAAAAAGCTGGGCGGGAAGACCATCATTTAAAGCTGTGTTCTGCTAGCGGTGGCGCGGACGTCGCCGCGGGCTGCGTGGCGAGGGTCTGCCGCCGAACGCCAGAGCAGCGCGAATCCGCCACACTTGGGAAGACCTCCATTTCAACCAATGCTCTGCTCTGCTATGCGTTCAGAAGCGCGCTGCTGTGACGACATATGAAGGGGTCCTTACCTGCTGGGGGTGCTGGCGATTCCATTCATTATTGGCGGCGATGAAGCTGAAGCAGGGCCCACCAACTGCGCAACGACGTGCGGGGACACGAAAATCAAATGTGTCGTAGTGACTGGACTGCGATGCTCGTCATACTGTTCCTGCTACCCAGCAAGTTAAGAAGTCTGAAGCTACAAACTGCTGCGTGTGCAAACTGTGTAATGAGACAGGCTTGAAAGCGAGATATTTCCGGCTGCATCTCTCTCTCCCCCACTCTTTGTCACTCGCTCGCTATCTCGCCGGCTCTCTCGCTTGCTCCTCTTTCGCTCGCACTCCCACTCTCTCTCGCTCTTCACATCGCTGTCTCGCCCGCTCTCCCTCGCTCTCTTGCTTTACCCCCCCTCTCTATGTATGTATTGTATCGTTTTCTATCTTTAACTAACTAAACTTGTTTTATCCTGCCCCACATTGGGCATGTCATTTGTAACGTTACTCCTATTCACGAATTATTTTAATAATTTGATTGCATTGTTTATTTCAGTGTCTTGCTATGCTCGTAAATTACTGCTCCAATGGTTTTTAAACTGGCTAGCTCATTTTCTTTTTATTTTAAAGATCTTACTTGAGGCCGATGTACACCATACAACATCTTTAACTGCTTCACGTGGATGTGTAACTCTACAGAAATCACGATTCCTGGGAATTCCGTGGAATTAACTAATTACTAAATTGATGGCAATTCAATGAAACATCATCCCTGTTCTCTTCAAACAACAATTAGCATTTATTACAAAAGTCTTATGACCTGTTTTGAGCTCATTATTAATGAATGGTTCTATGGCCTTGAAACATTACTAAACCGTACGGCTTTGATAAAAGTACGTAAGCTTACGGAATGTTCTTCTCAGTTGGTTTAATTACGTCGTCTTCCCCAGAAAGAAATGTTTTGGGTCCTCCTGTGGTGTAGTTCATGTGTCTATCGTCTGTGTAACTTTAAATGTTCCCTGTTTCTAACTATTCAGTGCGGCATTCGGAAATTCCTTAATCTACTTTAATATTATCGCATAATATAGAATTATAATATATATATTTAATATTATCGCGGCGCGACTTTACCTTAACTGGGTTTCGGGCGCAGCCCCTATTCGCGACTACTATTTCTTTCAAATTAATAATTTATAGTTTTCTTCCACGGGACTATCCTCATGTACACCCACAAACACGGAGTATCAATATTCAAAACCCAAAAATTCCCACACTACAACAAATGTTAACCATTAAAAATTTTAACATTTACCCACTTAAACCCAAATACACAATACTGCTTTAACCTGTACTATTATGAAATACTAGCGTGCCCGTGCGAGAATTCTCGCATGTTAATGCCCACCCTTTCCCTATCAATTAACTTATCCTTTCCATCAAGAAGGAAAGTTGTTAATGAAGCGTGATTATTTGTTAAAAAAATGTAAAAATGTTCGTACTTACAGAATATAAAACAAATATAAAAACAATGCAATTGATGTTGGGATGTAAAGGTTTATTCAGTATTATATAGATATGTTCTTCAAACAATTCACACTTCCTTAAAAACAACATTTGAAGTAATTATTCAATCTTCCTTGACAGTTGACTTTTTGCTTTCCTTGATAGTCATAAAAATAGTGTGGAAGGTTTTTACTCTTGAGGAAGTCAAGTAACGTTTTTCATGCGAAAATACAAAATCGGGCAAGTACAACCTTACTCTTTGCAATATTATTTAACTTTATTGGATTCGTTATAAGGAAAACAGCGGGTTTTGGAGGTGCAGGGCGCTAGCTTGCTAGGATGCGAAAAATTACAAGTATACTGAAAGGTATTGGATTGTTTTCTGCGTTCTTGCGTGCCTCAAGGAATACAATTCCGAGCCAAAATATTAAAAAAAATTATATTATAATAAAAATTATAAAATAAGACTAATATTTTCACTTTTGAGTTATAAATACCATTTGTTAATCATTAGAAACAATTCAGTAGGTTTAGACTTTCCTTCGGTACGTGGAAATATTACTCAAACAATGTTTACGTATTGAATATCTTACCAAACTGACACCGTAAGTTTAATAACAATCGGTGTTTTATTCACAATATGAGTTAACAGCTATTCATTGATGTACAGCCCTCTAGATACCGCCAACATTTAAATCGTGCGTCTGGATTGTGATCGTTAGCAGTGGTCGAGTAACTAGCTATTCTTTCTAAAATTTTAAATTTGGTTGATTTTTTAAAATTAATGCACGTAGTATTTTATGCTATCGCGTTTTGATTTTGTTTGTCATTTATTTCAAGCTATTTTACTTTAGTTAATTAGAAAGTTTGTTCTTTCTGTTGTGCCATAGCACAAGTTTTCCCCTACTACCTCCGCGTAGAAGTGTGAAAACTCTCACCTGTTAAACCCCACACTCTTCCCTATCCTTCCATTTTAAGAGGGAACGTTACCAACAAAAGTATTTATTTGTTTAAAAATATATAAAGGTAACTTCCAATATACTAACACAATATTAAAAATAGAAAACAATGCAATTGGCGTTAAAATAAATTTTCAATAAAGATTTATTCAGTATTATCGAGAGATTTCTCGGAACAATTCGCAACATTCTTTTAAAATATTTGAAGTAATTATTAAATATTCTTTGGCAGTTAGTTTTTCGCTTTTCTTGATAGTCACTAAAATTTAAAAAAAACAAACTTTTTACCCTTGAGAAAGCTACATGATTGAACACGCTGACGAAAATACTGGTACAGGTAACACACACACCAAACCTAAGAAGACACGTCTTCATTTTTCTCTGTACACCTACATCACTCCACAACTAGGTACACAGCACTTGTAAACCTTAGCAAAAGAAACAATCTTCATCGGTATCAAGCAACTATTAATAGTACTTCTAGTTGTTTCTGAGAGTGCGAATCTTCAATTAATAATTATGCAAATAAACCTCCTCAGTCTGCGCAAGCCACGATGGACACAGAAAGCGTAAATAGTATAAGATAGAGGAATCTAAGCCTTCTAAGCGTGATGCCACAAAGATGGCCATCATCACCAAGAATTGAAATCTAAGGGTAGCATAAGTGCCGAACCAGCAAAAAATTGATAAGAATGTCCACAAATATATCATCCTATAGATTTCGGTACAATGGACGATTCTTTGAGTCTGTTGGCCTCAAAATTTTAGCTTTTAAGGCCCTTGAGCGCTTTGTTTAGAAGTTATTTAGCGATATATCTGACTGAGTGCTGCGGGCTGGGCATTTGCCATGAATATTTGAATGCGTTTTTAAAAGAAATACGTCATATTTTTAAATCAAAGTGCAATTCGTCACATCTCCGTGAAATTCTCTTTCTTTAGAGATCATTTATAAAGAGCGGTTGCGTGTGAGAGCCGCAAAAGGTATGTATACTACTCAAATAAAATAGGAGGTGATTTAATCTAACATTTACTCACAACATAAGTTTACTACGGTAAAATTACTATGTCGCGATGTTTATTACCATTCGATCGGTTCGGCTGCGTCCGCAAGAGCGAGAATTTGTTCTTGCTCGCCTGACCTGAATTTTCAACGCTCTCTGCTCATCAATTCCATGTTAATGCCACAAGGCCGTACCGTCCCTCGACAATACTATTCGAGCTTATTGTATACAGCACGGCCCGCTTGTATGTTTATTAGTCCGTGAGTTTGCTGCTCGTATTCCTTGGGTTCTGACATTCTCGATGCATACAAATTCCGTCGTACATGAATGCTTGATGCCATTCCCCTACTACACCCATGTGACCTCTCCATATCTCTCTCCCTCCCTCTCTCTTCCCCCTCTCTTTCTCCCTCTATCTCTCCCCCTCTCCCCCTCTCTCTTCCCCCTCTCTTTCTCCCTCTATCTCTCCCCTTCTCCCCCTTTCTCCCCCTCTCTCATCCCCCCTTTCCCTTCCTCTCTTCCCCTCTCTCTCTGTCCAAATAATTCAAAATATTAGTCTAGAAATCGAACCAGACGTTCCTCGTCATATTCAATATGTTGACAGAGAGATGGCAATTGAGTGTCGAATTTTGGGCAATATAGAAGGCCTAAGCAACCGTTCGAAGCAATGGATAACTCAGTAGAGAAGTGGTAAAATCAATTGACAGCAATTTAGGATATCTGGGTTCGAATCCCGGTCGGAGTAACTGCTTTGAACAATTTAAATGTAGATATTTGAAAATACACCACCTATCCTCTGGTACATATTAGCAATGATACGCAGATGGAATCAGCTCAAACCAGCGCCCTAGTTCTTCAATTAAAGTGAAATCAAGAATTAGGTGTTTAAGGAGTTTACCTGCAAGTGGAGTTGTAATCTTTTGAAGAGCCGTTTGGAGGGCAAACTGCCTTGCAAGAGAATGTGACAGGTTGCCTACTCTACGGGCGGTGACGTTGCCAAGGCGGGGCTGTTAACGTTCTTGTGTATCTAGAGTAGAGAAAGTTGTGGCGCTGCAAACATTCGGTATCGACAAAAATGGATGTTTTGGGGGATTCCGATACCGAAAAAGATGTTTTTAATTTTTATTTATTTTTTACCAAAACATCTGCCCGTGTGTGGACAACATAAGCGCCTAACACTTCCTTACGATATTATTCTAAATTAATGCGTCCCTCTCAATTTTACTTGAGGCACAGCGAATGAATCTTTTAATTGATTAATCTTTTTGAGGACACCTTTTACATGAAGTCCCGATTACTTTTCGAAATAACGATGTTTATTTTTTTAATGTTCTAAATGACTACCCTAACAAGGAACCAAAACTTTGTGAAAACTGTTTTTGAATATAATTTTTGGATTGTGAGTTATGTCACTTTGAAAATACGAAATTTGAATTAACGTGCTCGTCTAACTCTGCTTGCATTTGGTCTCCACAGCGACTTACGATGCTTGCGACTTGCGATCGTCTCGGTTAGCCACGAGTACTGATATTTTTTTAACCACTCTAAAATTAAAATAAAAAATAACATTTATCCATAATTAAAAATGAACATAAGCGCCCCATCGAGACGTAAAGGGTAACCGACTCTCGACTGAATACAAGCCTCAGGAAAAATAACTTTCAAAATTCTTTTAAACGGAAATAATAACGAAATTTCTGGTGAAATTCACAATTTTAAATTACGATACCACTGTACATGTCTTCTTCGCGATTGCAAACTACATACGTTCTTTATTTACGTCCAATTCCAAACAGACGATTCAGTGTTTTCAATTATAATAAATGGAGCTGGCTATAAGTAAGACTCTCCCAAATATTATACTTCATTAATTTTTTCACAGTACTGTCTTCAATTAAAACTCTGCCAATACAACATTGTCTTTTACTTGAAATGCTTTGCTCTATTACACAACTCTGCTAAAGCGTTCTATTTCACCTCTGCGATCTATTTCATCCCGAAAACGCTTGGCCCAACTTTACGTCCTCACTCAAGAACGTTCTTTTCTGCTTGTTGATTTTTGTGCGTTTTCACTCCACGGCAGTCTCCATGGTAGAAAACATTGCCTTCATGTGATTTCCTATCTCACTGGGCCGTGTTTGTGCTTGTATTTCTACGTACATGTCAATTGTGGACGTAATGCAAATAACACTCAATTTCGACTCATTACATTATATTCACAAATTTATCTGATCACTCGAGCATCCTTTCACGTTTAGTTCGTTTAGTAATGCATACCCTGAAAGAAGCGCTTTTACTTGTGATTCTCTAAAAAATATAGTATTTAATAATATGTGTTAACAAGTTTATTTTACATCATTTTACTCATGAGTCTGATTGTTATATATATATATATATATATATATATATATATATATATATATATATAATAATATATATATATATATATATATATATATAATATATATATATATTTTTTGACGACACCCTTCCACTTGCTATAAATACCAGATCGATATTAAACGATTAAATTCGATACAAAACTTTAAGTCCATGTAAAATCTTTTCTCGCTGCACAACTTTTTATATAATTAGAGATTATACCGAGCATCTAAAAGGAAATAATATTAATTTTAAGAATGACATTTAATGTATTATACATCATTTGATTGTATAACTGCAAAGAACCTGTAACAAGTATTGTACTTCAGCTTCTGGTCAATGAGTCCCATCTGATCGGGTTTTTGTCCAGTTCTCCTGATCCTCGAGCAAATGCTGAGATGGCCCCTTGTTTTGCTTCTGGACATAATGTTACTGCAAATCAACTTCTCCCATAGCACGTCACACACAGTTACTAGCTGTTTTGACGTAAATAAATAAATAAATAAATAAATAAATAAATAATAAATAAAATACCAAACACCACTCAATTATTTTATTTGAATGTTTTTTATATATTCGGTTAAAATAATAATTGTTCCATACAAATCATTATTTACAATATACAAACTACCACAAGAGAAAACTACTGCACTAGGTAAACACAATAATGAAAGGTAATTTCAGGGGCTTGCTTGTCGATGTTCAACCAATGA
>BOPP01000227.1:1604950-1628562 GCA_017312745.1 Gryllus bimaculatus | reverse complement strand
GTGCAAGTTTATCGCGGGTGGAGGCGGTGAGGCTGGCGAGACCCGGCGCCGACCTACGTTGACTTGTGGGGATTTCCTTCAACCAGGTATCTCCCACCAGCGAGGCACCGCCCCGGCCTCACAAGTTCTAAGCACGCGACTAATCTTCCGATATATGCGGTAGTGTAGTGCGTATACCTGTGTGTAACTAAGGGAGGATAGGACAAGGAAGGGGAAGAAAGAATCGCGCGCGGTCCGTGGTCCGTTTGGTAGGGTACTGCTCCGGCATTCGCCTGGTGTTCGCCCGAAAAAACTACGGAAAACTTCCGATCAGAGCAACGACCCGCTAGGATTCTCCTCCAGACAGCGTCAGAATTCCATCTAGCTAGTGTCAAAAATCCTACCACCGTCGGGGCTGATTATCTTCAACCGGCTGAGTTGGCTCAGGTCATCAACAGTGATGACCTGAGCCAACTCAGCCGGTTGACGATAATCAGCGAATCCTCTCTACGGTTAAGCCGCTAGTGCTGTTCACAGGTGACGCCCAAACAGACGTTTTGAGGAAAATGTGGTGTCAGGGAATCGTAAAACACATTTTCATCAAAATATCGACGTCGGTTTTTTGCAGTACTACATTTTTTCTGTACAGCCCGTACGGTGTTTTTAAGAATACATATTACATACTTCTAGAATGTGTAGAGTGGTCGAAGAAGTTACCTTTTTGCCAATTAATATATTGATGGGTAATTTAATATATCGAAGTTAGGCATGTGACATTGACCTCTGATTGGTAGTAAAACCAGCATGTACTGGTGTTTGGCGAATCACGCCCGAACACAGACAAAGAGACTTAAATACTTCTTGGTTGTCCGGAAGACGCTGCTCCGTAGGCACAGGTGCCAACGTTTCGGCCGCATGTCTGAGACCTTCCTCAGGGCGAAATGCATATCAGTCGGCCGAAACATTGGCACCTGTACTAATACGCCGATTTAAACATAGTGACACTTCAAAGTCACGAAATGGGGGACAGAAAGGGGCTTTGTCATCCAATCGGGACCTACAATACTAAAAATTTAACGAAAAACGAAACGAAACTTCTGATTAGACGACAGTGTCCCCCTCTTCGCCCAGCTCGTGGCCTCGAGTGCAACAACGTTTAAATCGGAGTATAGAACAAGGCGTCTCCCGGGCAGCCTCTCTCAGGCGGCGGAAGCCTCCCGCCAAGCATTTATGCACGATGAGTAGCCTACCAACCAGGGGCAACTTAGTTAAACGAAATTCCGCACAACATGATAATCAGCAAACAGTTATCACATTGAACCCCCTTCATTCTTTAAATAATGAGTCTCCAAACCTTCTTGGGGGTCGGATAGGTAGAACTTCGAGTGCCAAAACTTAAATTTCATAATAAGATGGAATTAATTTGTAAAATTATATTTTAATTAACGAACCACAAACCTGTTTTCTATCCACAAATTAATTCTTTAAACACTTATGGACATATTAGTACACTATTCTATAATATTTGTAATACGTAATACACTTTGGGGGTAAATATTCAAAATGTAATAACAGATATTTCTTTTCGAAAACATAGAAATGATAAATAATTTTAAAATGTACCTCATTTGAGACCAATGAAATAGTTTTTTACGCTCTAAAAATAAGTTAATTTTATGGGTTAAATTTTTGTTTAATCTATTATTAAAATGCCTTTCTAATGTTCATCACTTGAGTTATATCTGTACTTATACTTCACGAACTTCATATTCGAGAGTCTCTTCACATCTGTAACGTATACCAAAAACTGACAAGAAATTTGTAAAAATGTTTTGAATTTTTTGATAAAGGTCTATTGGGAGTAGTCAATCAAATTTCTTTCTTCGAATTTTTCCTGCATTGCATCATCAGCTTTAATGCTAATAATTTCCTTTAGAATATCTTCTGAGACTAACTCAGTACCTCATGAAAAGTTATTTTGAAAAAACTCTGGAGTTAACATCCAAGTGATTGGAATCGACTTTTTGAACTGCATTTTGAGTTCTGAAAGGAGTTTTAAACTAAATAGAAGTGGGAAATATCCATTTTCAAACGATTTTGTGAGCAATCTCTTTTTTTGGATATGATACTTTCTACGTAAATGCCTTGATATAAGTGTATAAGTCACACATAAGGTTATTTTCTCCTTGCATTTTTTAAAAATTCATTTGCAGTATGCCCGCTACAACATGCTTAGTTTCGGCAGTATAAATAAATTAAGTCAAAATCAGGTCGGATAAAAAAAAAGCTTGTTTACCAATGGTAAAAACTCGCGAGAATTTGAATTATCTTCATGTAGGATGTACAACGGTACGACACTCACATGGCTGGTAGCTGATCCAAAGTGTGTAACAATAGGAGACCAGATTCTTATACTATTTTGCAATAAAACGTTACAGTCTGCGTCCTGATTAAACTGAATTACAATATTCTTTGCGTTGGCGGGCCACGTAGAAAATTTTCGGGGGCAGGATGTGGCACGCCAACCGTAGTTTGGAGACCTCTAGTTCAGACAATAAGAAAAAAATAAAATAAAATAAAACCTCTAGTTCAGACAATAAGAAATTATTTCTCCATAAAGAAAAATATTCAAATCAAATGATAATAACTATATTTTAAATAAATTTTTAAACTACTTCCATTAACTTTTCTAAATACTTTAAAACAATCATCGTAAAATACTTTAAAATTTCATCGTAGATAATTACGTCCCTCGAGATGAATTTTACAAACATTAAGTAGTTAACACATTGTTATTTAGTTTTGGTTTAAATAAGGTCGTATCATTAATCTCGAACTTATAATTACACTTACCTTACTGCGAATTGAGCCCTGTAACTTTTTTAACAGCCTTTGTTTCGTCTGTTGGTGACATTGCCTTATAACAATCCAATAACATTGTAAAGGATCCAGTTTTTTGCGAAAGTTTTTGCAAATCCATGGCGTAATTTGACAACTCCGCCAAGGGTACTTTCGCATCTATTACCATTTGTTGCCCTCGTTGTGTCACTTTGACGATTTGTCCTCTTCGATGTAGTAAATCGGGCACAACTGCTGAAGACGTGTTGTGGCCACACAGTATTTCTACTGTCATTATAGGTTCCAATAAGCGAGTGCCCACCGCCTTCAGCAACTTTTGCACACACTGGGACGCTGCAGTACTCACAATTTGCTCCGTGGTTCCCTTGCTTGTTTCGAACCAGTGCAGCATGACACAAGTCCCGACGACTGGGCATCTGACTTTAGGACCATGCAATAAAGCTCTATTCACACCTTGAATTATTGCCAACAAATATCGAGAATTTAAATTAGCAATATTTGTGGCACTGTCGGGACTTTTGTCAAGCAAAACAGTGTCTTTATCTTCTTTGGATTGAGCTAACAATGTCATGATAAGAGATACATTTTGTCGTGAATTGTCTGTTTTGTATTCTAACATGTGACTGTTCTTTATATTAACCTTCTGCGGAATCTCATGATAAGCAATTCGCAGAGATCCTAATGACACGTTTATTTTGTAATCCGAAATTATTTTTGTTTTAACTGCACTTAAATGAAGTTCCCCCATGCCTCCTAAAAATGTTTGGCCTGTCATCTCATCTTTAGTCACCACCAAACTAGGATCTTCCCTTTGCAGATGTTGCAGAGCTAATTCTAACGGTATTTGACACTCCTTCGTTGGTACCCCAATGGAACAATAGAATACCGGGACTGGGGCTTTTGGCGGTTGGCTAAAGTCTGCCTGAGGAGATTCAGCTTCATATTTCGACAGCACTTTCTTTGCAGCCGATGCTACACTTGCATTTAGTGTTACGAAGTCACCAGTCACCGTGTTCTTAAGACCTGCAATAGCTGCTAATTTACCACGAGGAACACTAGGCACATCAATTATTTCGTCTGCATAAGGAAGCATTAGTCTTGTCACTTGTTCAGTCTTTGCTTGTTGTATATTGTATATATTTTGACCTTTCACAAGCGAACCTGAATATATCCGGAAAAAGGTAACAGGTTCCTTTTGTTTGTCGTGAATGACTTTGAATGCCCTGGCACACAATGCATCTTTGAAACAGTGCAAAAGTAAATTGTTCCTTTCGACTGGACAGGGAAGAAAATTAACAATGGCGTCCATTAGAAAGTGTACCCCAATGTTCTTGGATGAACTCCCACACACCACTGGTACGGCCTTCTGCTTCATGGTAACATTTCTCACGGACTCCAAGACAACATGCGTCGGAACGTCCAACGGCTCAGACTTTTTTATAGTTTGAGCCATGTCTTGATCGTTTTCAACCAGCTTTTTTACAAGCGAGTGTCTCTGCTTGATAGCTTTTTCCCAAAGATGGAAGTGTTCTTTAAGATTTAAAGGCTTCGACTCAAAAACATAGCGATCATCTTTCTGCCATTTGTTATAAGTCATAGTAATCAAATCAATGACTCCGTGTAATTGATTGTTATCACCATAAATAGGTGAATGGAGAAGAAGAGGGTTAACGTTCAGCTTTTTATACAAAGCGTCAAGGCATTTGTCTATAGAAGCACCGGGACAATCCAATTTATTTACATATATCATGCGAGGCAGGTTGTGTCGGTCTGCCTGTCGCCAAATTGTTACAGTTCGGGCTTCGATTCCGGCCGAACCATCTAATATGATAACAGCACCATCAAGAACATTCAGACATCTTTCGACTTCAGTGGTTGGGTCCATATGACAGGGGGTGTCAATGAGATTAAACAAGTACTTTTTCCAATAAAACGACACCGGAGATGACGAAACCAAAGTTTCTCTCTCTTTCTTCGGGTTCTGATTCGTGTCTGCATTGCTGCGATGTTTCTCTGCGGAATACAACATGCTTTCTGTAGTGGTTGATTTTCCTGCACCAACACGAGCCAAAATACCAATGTTCCGTATCAGGCAAATATCCTCAGGCACACTCTGACAAAATAATCGAACACCCAACGTCTTTTTCATCAATTCCTTGAATTTCTTCATTACAGTTCATAAATTCCTACAGTGAACGACGGTGGATATTGCTAAACTAACTTGTAACAAAGGAATGTTGACTTCCATAACTGTATTTATTTCAAACATAACCTTACGAATTCAACTGTTATCAAATGTCAGTAAATGTTTTGAATGTCGCTAGTTTCTTATTTAGTAATTGCGTATACACTCACCGCAGTGAGTTTACACGTAACTCGACCAAGTGAAGAATGAAGGAGGTTATTGCGGCGCGTCATGGAACTAACAGTGTAAACAAGGGTTGTACAGTCAGTTTCGCTAACAAAAGTCGCGAGGAGCGTGAAGCGAGTTGTTTATGGGCGTAGCTTTGGCAAATGTGAGTACTGGTCGAGGCGTGACTCTTCGCAGGCAGGCCAGACACTTTGCCTGTAATATAATTACATTTTGTGTTGGTGAAAATGAAAGTGATCGAAAGAAACGTCTATCAAGTGTCACTTTCTAATTTAAAAATAATGACGTCAGGAGCATTTGATAAAATAACAACAGAAGACTGGAAAAACTCTCACTCATACCAATAAAATAGTAAAAGAATACTGGGATAGGGATACTTTGCTTGAAAATGCTGTTGATGACCTTGTAATAAGTGTCGGCCCTAAATGTGGCAGTGAAATGTAATGAAATTCAGTGAAATGCAGAGGCGGGATTTGGGATGTTTTATTGAGGGAGGGCAAACGGTCCCCCAATAAGATGGTATAAAGTTGCTCTAAACCAAATATGTGAGTCGTTACACTATAATTCTAACATAAACATAATATTTTTGAAAGATTTTTGAGTTCTCGTCCACCCACCCACACCCATTTACAACCAGAAACATGTTTTTTATTTTAATTTTTTTCAACTTTCTTCACTATAACAAAATAACTTATACTATAAGAATTTTTTTGATATTTTCTCAGCGCCAAATTCAAACGCATTTTTTTTAAATAACAAAAACTAATTTTTACTATCTTTGAACCCAGGAAGAGGCTTGAAAAAAATCTCAAAAGTTCTTCTTAAAACACAAAATCTTGTGAATTTTTCAGATTTTTTCGATTGCTGAGCTGTATTTAAAAGTATTTTTAAAAAAATTACTATTTTAAATCACATATACTTGGAAAATTACTGCAACAGTTCTGTGCACTTATTTGAGTGCAGGATCAGCGAATGGTGGGGGTCCCTCTCCATTACCCACCGAAAATGTATATGAAAGGAAAGATACAAAACCTTTTTCTAATTGTAATGTTTATCGTTGAATTTTTATTTCACTTACTTGACGTAACTTTAGTTGTTCATTTTTCCAATGCAAAATCAGCGATTGCGCTTTGCATTTTTTTATATAATTTCATTTAACCCTTTTTGCAAAGCGTTTCTGCCGGTTATGTGATGTAAAGATGTAAAATCGCAATACTGTTGAGCAGATCTTGCAACACAGTACATCGCCTACACGTTATGAATCGACACAATACTGACAAACTATGGTAATTTCTGGAATTTGACGTTAACGAAATATTTATCTCACTCTATATTCGAGTGGGTATTTTATCCATTCGGAATTTTTTGTGTGGGTATAGCTACCCACCTCACCCACATTATCAGCCGGGTCTGTTTGAATGTTTATTATACATTTGTAATGAAAATTGTTCTGTTGTCCAAACAAGACAATGAAATTTTCTTGTTGATGGTACCGTCATTATGATTAAAACAACTGATTCGCTTTTATAATAACAGAAAAGTGAAATTACTATAATATCATTCAAAATGACAGAAAAAATTTAGTGGAAAAAACAGAACAACGCTTTTTTCTCAGTGTACACTTGGCATTAAACAAAATCATGCATGTTACAATATATCTTACATTATAATGGGAAAAATACTTACAAAAGATAATATAATAAAGTTTTACTCAACGTCATTCGTGTATTTTCACTTTCCCAAAAATTGTAAACGCGCGGCTTTTTGTCTCTAACACACTGTGTGTTCACGTTACAACTGCCGGATCACAGAAAAGTTAGTCAATCGGTGACTTTTTTGAATCCGCACGTTTCGCTACTTTGACAAATTTCTTTTGAAGAGCCGTTAAAGAAAGTCGTTTTACATGGACAACGGCCTAAAGTTTCCCGTTTGCCGACGACGCTTCCATAGATTACAATGTTCCTTACTACAATATGGAACATTACAATAAAATATGCTTTCAGACTTTTACATTCAATTTAGGGTATGGCAGGTATGAATGTATGAATAGTTAGAATTTAGTACAGCTCCTATTTTGTACGCTTCCAAAATGCACATAAAATATCACACGTAAGTGGTTATTTATTTATTTATTTATTTATTTATTTATTTATTTATTTATTTATTTATTTATTTAATTTTTTATTACAGAAACAAAAGAGGACATCCATTGCATTACAATCTTCATAGTAAATGATAACATTAACAACATTAGTAAAAAATGACATAGCAAACACATAATCATCATACATACCAGATCAAGTACAGTCTATTGCTTAATATAACTCATTTCAAAAACTCTTCCACCTTATAAATGCAATTATCAGTTAGTAATCTATGTAATAATGGTTGAATTTAATGAAGGGTCACAGTTTAATGATTGAGGAAGGGCAGTAAAAAAAATTCAAAGACATGTAACAGAAGGTTTTCTGTTTTACTGTAATTGCATCTAAAGGATCCAAGGTAATTTCTATATCTCGTTACGTGATCATGATTAGAGCCTAATGTGTCATACAAATGTGAATTCTCTTTTATATGAAGAAGACATTGAAAAATAAAAATGGCTGGAACCGTAATAATGCCTAATGGGTAATATTGCAATTTGGATTATGAACGTGTAATATTGCAATTTGGAAATTATAAACGCCGTAAATATAGTTGCAGGTACGAATGATTGTGAATGGTAAAAATTTAGTACAGTTATATTTTCACGTTTGTAATTCGCCTACCGTTTTAACGGCACGCTAATAATGTCCTGCACAAACATGCACGTAAAAATAATTTGCAAGCTGTTCTTAGTGTTGTTATCTAATAAGATCACTCTCAATTAGTTCCGAAAATTCTTTCACCAAATCTTCTACAACTACATTTTATTCTTCCCCGGATTCCATATCACTTCCATATTTTTGGCCCCTAATTTTTGAAGAGACTAAAACTCTGCAGTATGTATAATTTTGTTCACTTCTACTTCTGGAATTGCTATATGTAGGCGAATCTGTATAAACATTGAAAGGCGACTGTTTGGTATGCTTATGTGAATAAGATGTTAGTTACGTTTTAATAAGAATAAATTGTTTTCATATTACTTGAAAATCCATATTTGCACGCTTAAGAGTATGTGAGAAGTCAAACGTAAATGTGTTTCTGTAGCCTTACTCATAGTTCTGTTTTCTCCATACTTACCTGAAGTTCTTCAATTTCAATAAGTTTGAAGGATAAGGATGCAAATTACATGAAATCTGCCGCGCGGCGATTCTCTTGTCGAATTTAACGTAACCTACATAGCCCACATTTGGGTGACGTTGGTTTAATTCCCGGCATATTCACTACGATGACAGCGCTAAAGCACGTTTTTGGAAATTTCTTAGAATCCGAAAATAAACGATTAGTTCCCCACCGAGACGCGTCGAATTACATTCCATACGTTTCGATTGGAGCACGGTAAGTGGTCGAACTGTGGATGACAGATCCGCACATATGCAATTACGTATATTCACAGTTACTCAAGTACTGTATAGGGTTTATTTTTTTCTCAAAATTCAGAAAAAAGTGAATATTTTATAACATAAATAATTGAAGATCCGCGAAATTAAATGCCTAATATATGTATATGTGTGTGTCTGTGTAAATATATATCCCATATATACTTAATTTATCCCACATATATAATTTATTCCAACATGGGGGGGGGGGTCAGTTGCCCCCTCCCTGAATCCGGCTCTGGTGAAATGGATGCTCTCTCTGACACCAGCCAGGAAACTTTTCCGGCATTAAAGACTGAAGTTATACATCATCAGCTGATTACGTAGAAGCAGTATCAGGACTCATTATGCTAGATTTGCACTCACTATTTTATTTTTGTCACATTAAGTTGCATTTTATCACTTTTTATCTTTCCATTACAAGAATACAATAAAGCATCTTTTTATATTGAATTTTATATTTTTTTTCGAATTTAGTAGATCTTTTTTTGCACCAGTACCAGGCTTTAAAAGAATTTTTACAAACGGGCGCATGTGTATCACAAGCATTTCTCGGATGTGGGTTGAAGAACGGCTGCTGTGGCTACTTTGCTTCTGCTGACAAGATTTCTGTATGTAAATAGCGCAACTGTCACTTCCAATGGGCGGGGACGGTGATAACAGCTTAGTTCCCACGCTGTCAAAACTTCACCTGCATTATATCTCACGTTCTTCATGGAACCTCACGCTCACATGCGCCGAAGGGTACTGTGGCCGATGTCAGCGGAACGTGGCGTATCTCTGATGCCATGCATGTGTGTGGAGAGTGTGTGAGTGTGTGTAAGTGTGTGTTGCCAACAAGAACACCTCCGGACAACACCTCTTTGACGTCACCATCCATCCGGAATTCTTTCGCCGTTGCCGGTGATCGCCGCCAGGTGGCATTGCGTACACTTATCAAGCATCATGGCTGGTTGTGGTTTTGTATCGCGTCTGTTCAGCATTTTTATTTAATTGCCACTTTTCTGGATTTTATCATAAAACGTGAGTACCCATACTAATCATGTTTGAATCTCATGTAATTAATGTAACACAGATCAGGCTAAGGGTATTCGAGTTCAGCTGATCATAGGAGTTCACCTGCAGGGGTATGTTTGGAGCCTATCATAAAACATAAATATCACATAATTAGTGTGGAATGATAGATAAATGCTCGCAAGTAATACCAAGAATGTGTTTATATTCAGGAGAAGACCGAGATTCGAAGAGACCTTACTGCTTTTGACATATTGAATGAAATGAAGCTTGTAGGTTAGAGAAATTAAATGAATGTTTTTGATTATTCCATTTTTATTTGGTATTTCATTTCAGGAACGGAGAAACATGTTCTCTAAAAAGAAGAAGAAACCTATTATTTCACCTCCTACAAACTTTGAACATCGTGTGCACACTGGGTTTGACAAGCGAGAAGGCCGTTTCGTTGGTCTTCCTCTTCAATGGGCAAGCATTGTAGGCAACAACCAGATTCTCAAGAGTACCAACAGACCTCTGCCTCTTGTTGATCCTTCAGAAATCACACCTACAGAGATATTGGATCTCAAGGTAAAGCTTGCATGTATGCTGTACACTATATTTGAATGCTGTATTGAATTTGTGCCTTATAATGAATCATTCATGAATTTTGAAGAACACATAATAACATAAACATATCCGAATCTCTTAAACATTGTCAAATGTGTGTGACCATTTTAAACATACTTCAAATGTGTGATTGAAGAAATGTTATTGATACGTAATTGTTTGGTCTATAGTTGCCATGGAAACTCCAATCATTGACATTTCTATAGACTCTATTGTTTGATTTGTAGTATTGTTTTATTAAAATAGCACAATTTTCAATCCAGACGTGGTGCTGTCATGCTTTAATAGATTAGTAATAACAAACTTTGTGAACAATCAGTCATTTATTTTCGTGAATGTGTACAGGTACATGTATATCAGAATTTCTCCAGAGTATTGTATAATTTTCAACAAGCAAAAAAGAAATTATTTTAGTGGAATGGGATTCAATTAAAAAAAATTAAGTACAATTAAAGATTCATGGGTGGAGATTCCATGAAGTTCAACAAAATATTTTAGAAGAAAATTGAGATATCCTAATTGTTTGATGGATCAATAATAACTGGAGAATTGTTTGTAAACAAACTTCATGGTATCAGTACAGTAAATATGGTAATGAGACAGGCAACTATTTTGACTGAGGCACAGAGAAACGAGGGTAGAGTGGGGATATTAGTTAAATCATCATCTACTAGAATTTTTGATGCAATACCAACTTCTTAAAAATCAAATTCACATTTCAATGCAATGCATTACTGATAAATTACTTATCCTTGGCAGCACTCTAATTTTGTTTGTCTGAACGCACACAACTCTTCTTTCCCAACATTTTGTTAGGAAAATGGTCCGTTTGACCCAGAAGTAATCTCTATTTTTCTATAGAATATTTTATACGTTGACTTGGAAAGTAATTTTGAATATGTTTTTGTACTAAGGTGAAATTGATTTTAATATAAATTAAGCATTTGCTTGCATTTTGGACATATTGAAATGTGTAAGTTGATTTTGAATATATCATTATGATTTTAAAGATTTATAAGGTATTCCAGTATTCAGGAGACAGTGAAACATTTTTATCCATATTTTACCATTTTTAATATTATAAAATAAGGTAATGGCAATATAAGGAATTTACAATGATGTTAGAAATCTGTCCAAAACTGAATCTGGGTAATGTTCTTTTTCATTTATTTATTAGAGTGGACGATAAAAACATCTGAATGAATAAAGTAGTGGTTTGATACAACAATATGCATGTTCCAGCTATATGCGTGTTCCAGCTACATAATTCTGTTATGTTTTTTTTCTTTTCAGACCATTGTGCGAGGTGACCCTAGGCTCAATGGTATCCCCAAGACCTCCAATGTTGCACGATCCAACTCGCTTCGTTCCTCCAGCCCCCCTCGGTTGCGGAGGGACTACCGCTCCAACGCCAATGTCCCTCCCTCCGTTCCAGAGGGAGAGGTCCTGCCAGGCCCGCCGGCGCAGTACTCTGCGGGTGGGAGACGGGACCACCGAGACCCAGCCTACGTAGGTTATGCGTGCTGCCTATCGTTCATCTCCCCACACAAGATATGTGATAATCCTGCATATCGTGGCTTCAAAATAACAGGGTTCTATCTGGAATTTTTGGTGAAAATTGTTTTTACATGTTTCAACTTTCTACTGACATTTGAATAACCTAGTAGCATAGTTTCCAAATCAGAATTTAGGAAAATGAGAAAATGGATATGAATAAAATGAATAATTTTGTATGTCATTGTTTTTTCTCCTCCAAATATTGCAAAAAGTGCTGACCTGTAAAAATTTCTCAAGGTCACATGGTACCTTGTTATTTTTGAGCCATGATAAAGTAATCGTGTAACTTGTGTGCATCTTCTGTTCCTTAAAGATAAATCTCCTTCTGTCCACGATTCAGGGCAGGTGAGGTGTCATTCAACACAAGTGTGTCTGTGGTAGAGAGCTGATAATTTACTTTCCATATTCTTGTCTGTACTATGTATGTAGTACAGACAATAAGTAAGAGGATTCTTGATAAAATGTTTTTGGGTGTTTTAGGAGCACAAAACTGGTTTTGGAGATTTTAAGGCAGCTACAAACATGATCAAATCTTGTTCGATTCCTCTCAACTAGACAAATCGATTAGCACTCTTTTTGGTGGATTTGTCCTAGAATATTCTGAAAGAAATATACAAAAATGTTTTGAGGGGGTTTTAAAGCACGTTGCTGTGAATTGCAGTACTACCTTTTCAACATAAAATTAATTGTTAGAAATTGTTTATTCAGATTGTATATAATTATACCAAAGTTTGTAATGAAACTTTAAGAAAAAAACAGAAAAAAGAAGTATTCCTATCAATTCTTTCTCATGTAACTTTCTGTATCTAACGATGAGAAATGCAGGCAACTGTATTATGCCTAAAATTTCTTTTCTCAACGAACTTTCAAAGCACAAAATTGTTAACACAAAATACCTACCACAGATGCCAAGCTGAGCTAGTTAAATCTATAAATTAGTTGGAAACATTAATCAAAATTATGTTTTCTGTTTTGAAAAATTCAATTAAAGTTTTTCCCAATTTTTATTGAAGTTTTATTTTGTTTAGATAGTGTAGTGAGGGGATGAAAAAAATTTTCTCATGGCAAGGGGGGTGTACGTAAAACTACAAATTGTTGCAAAGGTTTCAGGGAATTAGTAGAAGCAAAATTTTGTGAGGATATTTTATAATCGCCCAGTAGATATGTTACTATATAATGAGAACATTTGTTATGTGTTGGAAAAAGTTTAATTTGAAGCTATATCATATTGTCTGCATGAAATATAGTTAGAATTGTTGCTGTATCATTATCTGCATGTTTTTTGATCTGACGATTATAATTCATTCAGAAACTCTTAAAATTCTTTCTGTAACGACTGCCAACAATGTCTGCTCCTGTTGAAATATATTTGATGATTAATGGATTGTTTTGTGACTGTAATTGGTCTTGACTCTTCACATTCAAGCGTGTGTTCCAATTTTATCACCCATTTGTGATGTGAAAGACTTGTCGCTAAGTGGTTCTTAATTACACTTTTGTGAAAATGAAGATGTTAACAACCTACATCCCATATCAGTTATTACATTCTGAGCAAGTGCGTGTGCTGAAGAAACAAATGCTATACTACCAAACATTTCTTATTTACTCTGTGGCGAGGGATGTTGAATGAAAAAAATTATCTTTTTATTTCTCAACATGAACTTGATGTGTCGTAGAATTATCCATAGTCAAGCCCTTCAAATGTTTGTGAAAGCTGGTAAAAGTGTATATGAATAGAGATTTCAAAAAATATAGTTTTAAATTAATTACAAAGACTGTCCAAAAGTAGACCAATAATAATGATTACACACATATTATTTGTTGAGAATACTTTGTCCATTTCTATTTTTGTGTTTAAATGCGTTTTTGTGTGTTCCAGATGAAAGCTGTACATGGCCCCACGAACGAATGGGGACCAGGCCATGAGCCCTTGCGCTCTCCTGTCAACCAGCCAGGACCCGAGGTCTCAGAGTACAGGGGACCTCCTCCTTTCGCTCAGCACCATGTTGTCAACGGGAATCCCCCTACTCAGGTAGCTCATCCCTGGGACCCCTTCGGTTTCGCTTTTGCACTTGGAGGATTTGCTTATTGGCAGGGACTTACATGGGTTTCTTATTCTTTCATCAACCATCTCTCCTGTTCCTTGTTTATTTTTATCATAAATATCTGTCTTTGGCATTGGTCTGGTTTCATTCTCCTTGGATGTAGTCGATTTGTACATGATCCCCGTGCTCTGACCTTGTATGTTGAATGCATTTCAGGAATGTAGCAACAATTTACTCTCAGCACAAAATGTATTATTATTTTTATCATTATTATCATGTTTATTTTAATATAAGACAACCTCCTAATTTTGAAGAGGCTCCATAATTTTTTTAAATTTAAACGAATTCTTACTGCTCAATCAAAACAAAATTGCAAATTGGTTAGGAAATGGTTGTGCTGATGAGAATGTTAAAACTTATATTAAACAAGTCAATTTAATGTACTAGTTATGTGTTCTGCAACCTTTGTGTGATTTAAATTTTGAGAAGGGCACTCCTGTAGAGTCCTGAATGAGCAGCTGCTACTTCTCAAGACACCTTTCTAATGACATCTTATCCTAAAAAAAACGATTGGATGCAAGACAAAAAAGGGATCTTTACAAACAGAATAATGTATGCGATGTATGTTTGCAGCCTCCCCATGTGTCCAGTCCTCCGGCATCTGAAGGCCCTGGTCCGTACACGTCAGGCTACCCTTCTGTGGGACCAACACGCATGCAGCATTCGCCTGTTGGTTCTGTTGGCAGCCCTGCTGGTGTGAGTCCTCAAACAGCACAACCTCAGCGACCACTCTCGCAAATGGGGCCACACCCAGTACACATGAACAAGGTAGTACCTGTTAGCGACAGTGCGCCGTTGAATGCATAATGCTTTGTTTCCTCAGGTTGATGTCACTTTTAATGTCATGAATTATTGTTATTTTTGTTAACGTTATTACTATCTTATGTTATTGAGTTCCTTATGGTCTTTTCTCTATTTTTTCATAATTATTGTTGAATTCTTGTGTTTGGGCATATTTGCCTGTTGTAGGTACTAACTGAACGAAGATATTAACTATTAACTCAGAGAAATGTTTTTTTAGTTTTGATGAATATGGAAGTAGTGGTTGATTATCAGCATTGGCAATAATTATGTATTACATGTTTTCCTTAGGATGATTATTTCTATTAATTTTAATTCACTATAGATGTTAAAAATGTTTATGTAAATTTATATATTTATTTCTTATTACAATGAAAAACAATATTACTTATTTTGTTCATGTTACATCACATGTGTTTGCATTAAAACCTTAGTATTTAGTGGTTTAACCCAAGGTAAAATTGTGCACAATTTTCGTTCTAGCAGCCACCTCCAGGTCCGGGAGACCATGGACCCAGTCAACGCCCTCCAGCAGCTCATCCTTCCCCAGACCAGAACCAGAACGTGAAATCCACACCCATGCCACCTGGGCAGCCGTCGCCAGCCTCTAGTAACGCTGTGGTTTCCAGTAAGCAGCACCATGAGCAGCAGCGACTCACCCATGAGCAGGTACTCTCCTGCAGCCAAAACAGTTCACTAATTTCTTCTCTAAAGCGTGGTATACACAGTGCAGTTTTTGTGCAGATTCTCGAACAGTTTCTGTACAGAAACGTCAAGTTTTTTTTCCATATAATCTCCATCAGAATTGAGCCATTTGTCATGCCATGAAATAAGTTTTTGAATCCCTGTATCACAGAAATTTGCTTTCTGGAATAGTTACCAGTGTTTTGACAGCTACGTCAAAGTTTGCGTCACTGTGATTTGCATAATGCTGGCCGGGTACGGTTGTTTTGAGAGGGAACAAGAAATGATGGAAATTGCTGAGGGGAGATCAGGAATCTAGGATATCGTTCTCCCTGCGTTGGCTACCACTCTATGCTTACCTCATGTTCTAGCAGGAGGCACAAACCCCTGGGTGGGCACCTATAGCTTTTCGCCTCTATCCACACACACACACGCACACACACGCTTCTGCAAAATACGATGACAGGCTGGTATCCAGATCCCCTCAGAATGCACTTTGCCCTCACAGCAACCTCTCTATTCATTGCCTAGATGGGGCCACCTTTCCAGCTCAGAACTACTAGCTATCCATGCTAGTACCAGAATTCAAACTCTCATCTGCCGGGAACAAGTCCCTTCTCTTTGCTCAGAGTATTGGGCCACTGTCACGATGAAGTCAGGAGTCCAACAGTGGGCCATCCGAACTAATGTTCGTGTGGCTTGGTGGATTTCCATCTCCTCACTGTCAACACCTTTAGGCTATTGATGTTACTACCACATCTAGGCAACCTGACAAGGGGCTATCTGGGCCCTGTCGGGCTTCTATAAGTGGGATCCAGAACAACTCTCAGAGCGTCCTTCGCTCAGTCCTGCCCAAAGATCGATGTGCCAGGGACTAAACCGGGTGTGACCAGACAACATTGCCTGAGCTTCACATTGCCTACCCACAGCCTACATCTTGAAGCTAGCGCTGTGTTGCCATGAGACTCTGGAATCAGATGGTCCTCTAGAATTCTCCACCAAGAATCTGCCCACACATGATTCCTCTCTGTCCAGAGAATAAGATAGTCAAACATCTCCCAGCAAAACTCTTGCATGAGATCACTTGTGATATGTGGCATGGAAATGTCTGAAAATCACGATAGGGATCGGCATGTTCACAGTTCACTACTCAACAACTCATAAACGCAACAATGTGAATTTCAAAATAACAGCTGTTAATGAAATAGTTTATAAACAAGATCATGAAAGGAAGCAATATTTGAAGGTTTTAAAGTAGTTTGGAAAGAAATATAAATGTAAATTCAATGTGGACATCATTGAAGAGTCATAAAACGATAGATTCAAAGAAGACTTAGGATGGAGGTAGGTCCAGAAAGATAGAAATAAATATACACGTGAACTGATACATTCATGACATCTAAGTAAGTTCTGGTTCACTCAGTAAAGGACGTCCTGTGGTGTTGCTGAGATTTGTTCCTGTCTATTGTGCCATAATTCTTTTCCCATGTGAGAATTTGTAGCATGCATGTGACCTTTCAGGAATCCCCAAAGAAAGAAATCGCAAAGAGTCAGATCAGGAGAGCGGGCTTGCCAAGTGTGATAATTCTGTCTCCATAAACGGCACGTGAACGGGAAGGAAACTGAATCAGCGTGTGTAGTTGCGCAGTCCTATTGAAAATGGCCATAATTACACAATTCATTTGTCAACATTTAGAAAAAAGGCTCCAGGATACATTGCACATAACAGTTTGACGCATTTTACTTCTACACAGGAACAACTGGAGGAATAATCACCAGATCTAGGGCTGAATTCATAGTCGTCACTTATATGATAAGCAAACCCTTAAGTGATAAGTGCTTTCTCAAAATAAGTGTTCCCTTATAGGCGCTCGTATTTCATAGACGTTCCTTATGATCGCGGAATGAGTGTTCCCTTAAGCGGAAGGGAAATGTGGCAACATAGCATTGGCGGCAGCTGTTTCAAAGTTCTTGGTAACCTAGTTTGCACACACACTCCATCTTGTACAAAGAGCGTCCACTTTAACAGGGGGCGGACACTCCAACGTAGAGTTGATGTCGCGCGCACGACGAAATACTTCTACTACCTCTAATATGTCATCATACAGACAAAACGAGATGTTTTGATGTTGGTATATTTTACTAATGTGATTTTTGTTATAATAATAATAATAATAATAATAATAATAATAATAACAACAATGATAATAGTAATAATGACAATAATAACAATAATAATAATTATTACATTAATAATAATATTAGAACAATACATATCAATTCTGTTCGGAACTACATAAAATTTAACAGTATTAGTACATTCTATATTTAAAATTCGAAATAGTGAGGAGGCAAGTTTAAACCAGATTTTTTTTTCTTTCAATTTGTACACGTAGTCATACTGCAAGCACCTAATGCATCTAGCAAATCCAGAAAGAAACATTTTTTTTTTTCTTTTTCTCCTTCTACTTTCAGCAGGATCAATAGTGCCAGTTCTTTTTTCTTTGCTTCAGCTCGAAACAGTTTATCAATGACGCGGAAAGGTCCTAATGGGATAAGAAATTCATTTATTTATTTATATTTTTTTTAAGAGAAATGTAATTTGAATATTCCTTACATTGTAGAACATGTTTGTTAAGGCAGGAGCTTTCAATTTACTTTTTAAAATGTATGAATTTTGTGTTTCATTGTCTTTAATATCATTGCTAGTTTTGTTGTAAAGTGGTAATGCTCTCTATTAGGGTATTTTTTGACTAAAGTGTAGTTCAGGAGTGGGGAACATGTAGGTTTATCCTTTTTGACGGGGGTTGGTAGTTGTGTACATCAGAACTTAAAGTAAAAGTTGTCTTTTGGTTTTCGCATTAGAATTTTTCTTTGTGAAGACCACTATTTCAATATATATAGCATCACGGTAGATGAAAGAATCCTAGTTTATTGAACAAGGGTTCGCAAGACTCACAGCTTTTTAATGAGTGCTGGTCATGTTTCGCAATATTCTCTTTTTTGAAATAAATGTGCGAGTGCTTTCATGGGCATGTTCTCCAGAATATTATTCCATATTTTTAGGGTGGAGTGCACATTTGGCAAAATACATTGTTTTTGATGTGTCTCAATTTTGGACGCTTGACCTGAGAGTGTAATAGGACAACAGCAAGAATTTGCTGAAGCTTCTTGTTAGACTTTGAGATGTGGGCATTCCATTTTAGGTTTTCTTGAAATTCTAGTCCGAGAGGTAGTTTCATGAGATATTGTTCAGGCTTATTGTTTATGAGCAAACATGCTGTGAGAGTTTTTCTCTTTAGATGGGGACTTCATGAAATTTAGAAGACTGTCTTGCTGGTGTTTATGTTCAATTTGGTTGTGTTGAAACGCATTTTACTAGTGCTTGCAAAGTTTTGTGAGTTCCCTTTTTCCAATGATTGTTGTGTTTTTGCTTTAAATGATTATGTTTGTATCATCTGCAACAAATTATATTTGTTGTTCCGGTAAAGCCAATGGCATGTCATTTATGTATATAAGGAATAATTTGACCCAAAAGATGGATCCTTGCAGGACTCCACAATTGATTATTTGAGGGCAGGAGTAGTTGAGGAGATTTTTGTTTTCTTTTAGGGTGCTGGGAGGGCAAACTAATTTGGCTAACGGTTTGATAAATATGATTTGATCCATTGGGCCTGCAATGCCTCGAATCCTAGCAGTTCTAGTTTTCTTACAAGTATGTGATGGTCAATGATGTCAAAGACTTTTGACAAATCTAAGAAAAGGCGAATGGGAAATTTCCTTCTGATTTAGTGCAAACAAGTATGTCAGTTAAAAAGGAAAGACATACGATAACTGCCATCACTAATAACAAGTAGTATTTCTACACAATATAATCTACTAATTCTCATATTACATTTCAATGACTATGTTGACACGGTATCATGTTATATATTTTTAAAAATGTATTTATTACAATCCCTAATATATAAGAATGTTTGGTAAAAAATAATCATGAAGCCTCCGTATCAAAATTTTAATGTATCTCTGCAATGTCTTGTGCATTTTCTACACATTATTTATGTGCATTATTGGAATTGTAATATAATACTTAACATCATTTCAATTGATTCTCTATGCTAATTAGTTATGCTCTAGTATAAATAATGAACATAAAGTGGTGGTTATGGTAATATGGTAATGAAATAAGTCTGCCAATATTGGTAATGGATTATTAACATTTCAATGTAATTGAAAATGTCAACCCCATATAAGTAAATTAAAAAATTCCATTTACAATAATTTTAATTACTTCACTTGTTATCACATTGCAAATTCATAATTACTTATAATAGGTCTTATAAATCGGAAATGAATAAAAGTTAAAAATTTTGGAAACATTCCTGAAAGGATAAAGTTGCATAACATCGTAATGCAACGACAACTTGTAACAAGAGGAAATTGGCAATCCTCTTTTAGCATTGGGACTTGTTCGATCATCGTACAAGCGTATCCACTATAGTAGTTTTATTGAAACGAAACTGCTTTCGGAATTGTTCATCATTCTACATTTCCAATAGGTTCTCTAATATATCTCTTTGAATTCGCAGGATATGTTGAGTATAAAATTCAAAATAATCTTTTGAAGTCGTTTTCGATAACAAGTTTCACAAATGATACACTATACAAACACCAGCAAAACGAATTCAAATAGTCGGTGATCGCCGCGTAAAAGTATAACCTAAACTGGTTACGAACTTACGATACGAGGGAGCCATAAGGGACACTTAAGAGGAGGCAGGCTGCCCCTTATAGATGAGTGCTCACTTAAGATTTCACTTAAGGACTGTTTATGAAATACGATTCGTGTACTTAAGGGAACACTCAGTGTAAGTGACGACTATGAATTCGGCCCCTACTGTCTTTTAACAGGAACAGGCACCAGACCTACTATCCTGCTGTTGATGATGATGATATATTTATACACACACAATTGCTGTTTGAGAGTGATCTTCGAGTGAGCCACCAGAAACGAAAATGGAACTCTTGAAACACTGCGTTCTCAGGGGAGCTCAGCACTTGGTTTCCCAGCAAGTGAGGGCCTAATGACCGAGCAGAATTTTCCACAATTGCGGCACGCTAATAAAATAGTAGCACTGTATTTGAGTAAATACATTTTTAAGTACTCTAAAACTACTTCACATGACAAAACCATTTCATCCTTCGTGTTTCCATTTCATTAGATAATTGATTTTTGTACCTGCATTGCTTAATCATGTCTATTTATTATTATTTATATTATTATTATGATTATTATATTATTATTATTTATTATTATTATTATATCAAATTATTATGAAAAGTGTAAAATGTTACAAATGGGAGTTTTATTGCGTTCATAGGAAGTTCAAGGGACACGTAAAATCAGTAAGTAGAGGGAAAGCATAAATTCTGGTAATGAAAAAAATGGAGTCTTACTATATTTCCCTTTTCCCTGCCCAAATGTTTATGCCATGTCGGAGCTGCAGTGGATATAAAATAAAGGTTAGTTATTATTAAAAGTGAGTTATAAATGTTTTAATTTATGTGAGTCTATTTAAAATTTACTTTCCCCTATATATACCATTTCATCTTGGTCCCTTGAAAAATGAAACGGTAATTACCTCAAATATAGTTCATGCTATATTGTAAATAGTGTCTTGGGTGTAAATGAAATAATTGCCATTCCATATGTTTATTGTTTGATAATTGTTCTATAATGCATTTTTCATGCAGCAATGGAATAGGATTAATGCCCTTATAGTTCGTGATTTGCAGGTATCTGATTTGTTCTTTATGCACCAATACTTGTGTGACCTTCTTGTGTGAATTACAATTTTCATCTGCAATGTAGTACCTATCCCCATACTGTAAATGAAAATCAATCATCTTGTGGAAATTGAGAATTTGCAGGAGAAGAATTAATTTTACTTTTATTTTTTGGTAACTCAAGTTCTCTTAAATTTACACAACGAAAGATATGCTTTTTGGAAGTTACCAAAATTATTTGCAGGAATGCAATGCAGCTAGACAATTAAGTAATGTTTTCATTTATAATTGCATTTTAAAAAATTATTTGAATTAATTTTTTTTTTTTTATATTACAAACTGATGAATGACATCTCAGTGGTCCATTGATACGATACAATGTTCCGTTTAAGAAATATAAAAAATAACAATAATTTTGTAAATTCACTTTCTAAAGGATTCCTTCAAGAAGTGTTGGTTGAAAGTATACTGTTAAGAGAATGTGGCAGACTCCTAAAAATTGAAAAGATTAGTCAATTTCGAACCAGTGGTTTCTAGAACTTGTAGTTCACACTTCTTTTGCACCATGTTGAACTATTAGAATGTGCTGATAATGCTTTAAATAAGCTGTGTTGTCTTGAAATATGTTGTTGAATACATAAATGTAAATAAGAAAATTGATGTTTTTGCTGTCTTTGTTGATGTAATTGTGTGTGAGAGAATGGTTCCGAATACCAATTTGAAAGTGTTACACCAGATGAGTTTGTCATTATCACCTCCACTTTCGTAGATTGCAAATTGTTGAATTACACATTTCCTTTTCAAATAATGCACAGTTTATTGTTCTTTATAAGGGCTTTATGATATCCATTTTTGTGTATTTTGTATTTTAATTTTTATTAATAAATATATTCTTACGAATTGTGATAGAAATTGCTAGAATTTCTAATTTTCTGCTTTCAAAAATATCATTTTATGACCTGTATCTGTATATTCTATCTGCGTATTCTTATGCATAAACATTGGCTATGTTGGTTGTAAGTTTGTTACTTGTATTTTCAGGTTGTATATACCTGCAGGACTTTTAAGTAAATATTCTAGTCTTTATCATAGTTTTGACACGTTATGGGTCTCTTATTTTGACTAGGCATGTTGAAATCTTGTCAGAGAGTTGCAATTCTAGTGTGTGTACTGATTGAAGACATTTTGGAATTTTCCAGTTCCGAGCTGCCCTCCAGATGGTTGTAAGCCCTGGTGATCCTCGTGAGAACTTGGAACAGTTCATGAAGATTGGTGAGGGCTCCACGGGGACCGTATGCATTGCGGTGGATCGATCCTCTGGCCGGCAAGTGGCTGTGAAGAAAATGGACCTGCGCAAGCAGCAGAGGAGGGAGCTGCTGTTTAATGAGGTGTGTGGACTGTTTTGTCTGTTCTCAGACCACTACACTGTCAGAAATTTCCACATTACTTTAATGTAAATTACATTAAAGTAATTATCATGGACACACATTAAAATTAATGAACACTAGTACATTAGGATGAGAGAGTCAAAGCTGTATGGTTGTACCTGGAATGAATAAATGAATGAATGATCTTGATGTGCTAGTGATTATGAATATACGGTACGAATGATGAGAGGCGGGTAAAACAGGAGAACCTCTACATTAAATCTATACTAATTTAAACTTGTGAATAGAATTTAATGCACCAATATATTAAGCTCTTTTTAAGACTCTGTGCAAAGTTACATTAAGTTTCATGTATGATAATTTTAATCTACATTAAATTGAATGACATTTCTGACACTGTATGTAATAGTTGAGTGAAAAAATGAGTAGCTATGAATCTTGCTCTTGGTTCATGTCTTGCATTTGGTGAGTCTTTTAACCAAGCTTTCTCTTCCTCTTCTCTCTCCGCCCTCTGTCCTCCTGTCATTCTCACACTTCCCTATCTTCTCTCTCTCTCTCTCTCTCTCATGCTCTCTCTCTCTCCCCCCTCTTCTCTCTCTCTCTCTCTCTTGCTCTCTCTCTCTCCCTTCTTCTCTCTCTCTCTCCCTTCTTCTCTCTCTCTCTCCCCCTCTTCTCTCTCTCCCCCCTCTTCTCTCTCCTCCTCTTCCCTCTCCTCCCTCTCTCTCCTCCCTCTCTCTCCTCCCTCTCTCTCCTCCCTCTCTCCTCCCTCCCTCTCTCTCTATCCTCTCTTCTCTCTCTCCTCCCTCCCTCTCTCTATCCTCTCTCTTCCCTCTCTCTCTTCTCCCTCTTCTCTCTCTCTCTCCTCCCTCTTCCCTCTCTCTCCTCCCTCTTCCCTCTCTCTCTCTCCTCCCTCTTCCCCACTCTCTCTCTCCTCCCTCTT
>BOPP01000227.1:1548468-1603135 GCA_017312745.1 Gryllus bimaculatus | reverse complement strand
ACTTTTTTTATTAACAACAATTGAATTGTATATAGGAAAAATTAAAGAAACCTTATTTAGAGGTAGGAGGTGTTTAGAAAACAATTTAATCTTTGAAAGAATTTTATTATTACATTGGTGAATATGTTACAGTCATTATTTACTGTTTTGAGGATCTTAATCTGAATGGTTTCAGATATGAGATGTGGATATTTTCTGAGTTCCTTGTTCAAAATCAAAGTATGTTGAAAATCATGATTACCTCTATCACAATTTTTCACATTTATAATTTATTAATCAATTCTTTCTTTCTTTCTTTCTTTCTTTCTTTCTTTCTTTCTTTCTTTCTTTCTTTCTTTCTTTCTTTCTCTTTCTTTCTCTTTCTTTCTCTTTCTCTTTCTTTCTCTTTCTTTCTTTCTCTTTCTTTCTTTCTCTTTCTTTCTTTCTCTCTCTTTCTTTCTCTCTCTTTCTTTCTCTTTCTTTCTTTCTCTTTCTTTCTTTCTCTTTCTTTCTCTTTCTTTCTTTTTCTTTCTCTTTCTTTCTTTCTTTCTCTTTCTTTCTCTTTCTTTCTTTCTCTTTCTTTCTCTTTCTTTTCTTTCTCTTTCTTTTCTTTCTCTTTCTTTTCTTTCTCTTTCTTTTCTTTTGTGTAGAAAGTGAGTGATTTAACAATTTAGTTTATATTTAATTTTTATGTTTTTTGTTGAAAAATATCGTATACATATTTGCCTGTAGGGTAATAAACTTGAAAAAAGATTTCAACCAAAAAAAAAATTGTATTGGTGAAGTGGTTTTTTAATTGTTATTTATGAGAAAATTTTTTTTGAATAAATTTGAAATATAGGTGCGGCTGGGGGCGGAGTAGTGAGGAGATTCCTTCTTAAAAGTAATTGATTGTCTTGAACTAAAAGGTTACTTCTCATTATTAATAATGCCGTAAGACAATTGTTGGTTATTTTTATCAACTTCATTCCTATGACTTCTGGTGCAAATGAATACATTAAGAACATTTTTAATTTGCTATGTAATAAATGTGTTCTAACCCAAACTACCTGTTCTTCAAAGTCACTTTATTGACTTGAACCTTTTAAAATAATATTATTCATCAGAAGGTTAAAATAAATGGATATCTCTCTTGTGTTACAGGGATTATGGTAATTGAGATGGTGGATGGAGAACCCCCATTCTTCAATGAACCACCACTTCAGGCAATGAGACGCATTCGGGACATGCCTCCTCCAAAACTCAAAAATACTCATAAGGCAAGTTAACATTTCATTAATTTTACTTGAGACTGCTAATTACATGGAGGGGTAAGATGGAGCTAGGAGAGCAGTCTGTAGGTGGGAAGTGGCATATAAAACTAGTGGCCTTCAACAAGAAAAATGCTGCTGAGCAGAACCACACAAAATGGGTTTCCAAAAAGTAGTGCACACACTACAGAAGAGCAAATAAGATACTCTTTTATTACACTGCAGTAAGTCAATTTTTTCAAACAAGAACAGTGTCCACAAATACTGCAATAACATTGTAGTACTGTGTATATTTGTACACAGTACAGTAGTTCCTTACATACCAGGAATATCAAAAAAAAAAAAAAAAGAAAGAAAAGTCATAATGCAAAAATATGTATAGTTATTTAATGGCAGGTGACCTCTTCCTTGGACCCTTGGAGCCACCTGGCAATGGCTGGGTTGTAAGCAATGAGGCAAGGGGTTTGTGAATTCAGTTGGTATGCACAATGTGAGAATGCCCTGAATATAACTGAATTGAGAATTTGCATTTTTCAGTCTAAGTTGTTATTGTTTCATTGTTTTTGTTTTTCTCCAAATTCCTGGATATCTAACACTAGTCACTTCTCGTATTAACATGTTAGCAAAAATTCCTGAAGTAGAAAAATTGCAGTTTTTGGAAGGTTCCTCATAAAAACATTGTTGTGTAGGTATCACCTCGCCTGCAAGGTTTTCTGGAGCGCATGCTTGTTCGTGATCCAGCTCAGCGTGCGACAGCAGCTGAGCTTCTACAGCACCCTTTCCTGCGTCAAGCCAGCGCTCCTGCACTGCTAGTTCCATTAATGAGGGGCTCGCGCCACAGCAACTGCTGAGGATGTTCCAAGTGACGTATTCATACATGTAATTGCTGTTTACATAACTTGTCTCTTGTTAATTTTTATGTTGTGGTCGTACTGTTATTGTTATGTTTTGTTGTATTTGAGGAGCGAAAGGGGTTGCATGTGTATTAGAGAATCATTCTTTGCACCCCATCCATTCTAAGAATTGACTGATGATAGTAGGTGATGAATGCTCTTTGTTTAAAAATACATATGCAGAGTTCCTAGATTTCAAATCTGAAGATTTAAAATGTCATTGAGTTGCCGCGCTGGCATGTTCTCAACTGTCCTATTCATTCTTCTTTTGCGGGCTCTTTGGTTTTCACAGAAAACCTCAGTGCTATTAAGCACGGATGTATTTGGATGTGCAAGAAAAAAAACATTTCAAGATGATGTTAATTCAGATTTTGATTGTACAGTTAAGTTTGTGGTGTGTAGCTTATACCTTCAAAGATGTGAAGCAAATAAATTGACATTCTCTTTTGTGTGAATGAATTATTCACATTCCAGATTTTAAAACCAGGTGCTCTGTGTGTGTCTTGACTCCAGTGCTTACATGCTGCAGGGATTTGCTGTTTGCCAGCCAGCTTAATGTGGCATTTATATGAAATAATGCATTTCTTAAATATTTGTTTTAAAGTTTTTAAAGGTGAATAACATTGTGAGCATTTACTGTAAAAGTGCAACTAGATTGTTGCATAGGCAGCCTGATGTCTAGTGATAATGTATGAGCCTTGGAATTGGAAGCTCAAAGCTAATGAGCTTCGCAAAGCATCTCATTTTTTCTATGGAACAGCTTTTGTTGTTTGGTTTTACAAATCACTGCTGTTTGAATGTAAATCATTCATTGTTTGCTTTTTTCTGGTGTTGTACTTGTTTCTTTCATGGCAAATTTAAAGTTGGAAATTCAGTGTTTGCTTGATAAACTAAATTCTACTGTTTTGATTTGGTTGACTGGTCAATTTCATTTCATTAATGCATGTTCTGGTTATTCTTCATTCATAGGACCAATACCTGGCAACCTGTGTGTTACTTGCTGGATATAATATGTGCCAATAGAACTCCCGATTTGGGGAATATCAGCTTCATAATTTTCTATAATATATTTCCTCATTCTTATGTTACTTAGAGAAATAATTGTACATAATTACATGAAAATATCTGATGAGTCTGTGTTTGTAAAATAGTTATTGAAGGTGTTCTATAGGACAATGAGATGGCATATTTTTTTAAGTATTCAAATAGGGATTGTTTCTTATTGTGGCCATAAATGACACTTTGGCACCTAAGCCCAAGATCAGGTCAGGTCCGGGCTCTTTCAAAGCTGCCCACGAGAACTCTGCAAAGAATATAGATATTACTGTTTTATATTATTGGTTTGCAAATATTTTGAAAGGCAATCCAATGCTTTAAAACATTCCCATTCACAGGTAAATGTTGGTGTACCAATTTTGTCTGTTAACCTCAAATTCACACCTATCCCCTAGGTGTGTTTCTTGCCCTAGCCCTAAATGAATCTGTGAATGTTCAGCAGTTCATTATAAATTATTAAGTGCCCAAATATTTCATGTGTGCAGCAAATGTATTTACATGTTTTCTGTAAATATTTTCTATTTATTTGTACAAAACTTGTAGAAACTAGAACTTAAAAATATTTTCATGTTTATATTTTGCAATCATTGTGAAAAGATATTTCTCTGATAGTGTATCAGTATTTTGCTATGTACTTATATTCAGAATAGAATGTGAAATCAGATGCAAGTGTTCACTACCAATAGGCATTCTTCTGGATCTGACGGGATCTTGAAAGGCATTGTCAAAGTGTTGAGCGCAGGTCAGGGCCCAGCCTTCTGTGCTTGTTAATAATCACAAAATGTGCTAAATATATATAAATATTTAAAATAGATCATGCAGTGTGTATGCAATGCAAATGTGTGTATAATGTGTCAGATATTGTGCATGTGTGTGTGTGTGTGTGTGTATATGTCTGTGTGTGTGACACAATTGTTTTGATGTACCTTTTAAAAAAATAGGCTGACAAAAAATGAAAGGAAGAAAAATTCTGTTCAGTATTTCATGTTCCTCATTTACCCAGGATTTCCAGAATGAGATGTATGAATTCAACTCTAAACAGTTAGCAACTTGCAATCATTGTAAGTGGAAAATTTCAATTACCATGTTGTACAATCTTTAGTGGTATTATATACATGTAATGCTTGCAAATCAGTTTCAGCAGTGAGTTCAGATAGTAGTTGCATAAGCTGTATTGTGTAATTCCCAACCTCAATTGCAAAATTTGATAAACAACAATCTTTTGTTGGCCAACCCCACAAAATACTCATTTGCTTCACAATTAACTGAAGCGCTGTACAAATTTGTGATTTTATTATAAAGTGTATCGTATTCAACGCAATCTCAACCTGTGTGTGTGTGTGTTTTTTGAGAAAATGTCGTTTGAGCTTTTCTGAAAATGCCAAATTTGAAACTAGTTTTCACAGAAAACTTCGAGAAACTTTGTTGGAAATTGTTTGAAACACTTTTTCTGTAAAATTGTAATTACATATAAAATAGGTCTGTAATGTAAATATTAACTTGAAAAATATTTCAAAAGAATTACATTTCGGTATTTTTAAACACAATCAAAGACATTGAATCAAAATTGTGTTAACATCTCATTGGTCCATTTAGCACAAGCTGTACAAAAAGTTAAAAGAAAACATTTGGAGCTGTTTTTGAGAAAATTGGATCAGCATATCTGGAATTGCACAGTGTTGAGCTAATTTTTATGGAAAACTTTTGAGTTTTCAATAAACTTCATAAAATAATTTGATGCACTTGTGCTCACATATGCAATTTAGTATACAGACTGTAAGTAATGTGAATATTAATGACACGAGAGATAAATTACATTTGTGTAATTTTTGAAAGAAATAATACAGCAAAATGGAATTTATGGGATCTTATATTTAAAATATTTTTTAAAATTGCACATATTTTACTCAAAATTACTTGAAAGCTTTTTTTTTTTAATTTCATTTGAAAAAAATCTTTCAGTATTGTAGTTATAGAAAGATGTCAAAATACAAACTTTTCTAATTTTCAAAACTGCACTCTTGGCAGAGAAAATCTGACATGTCATCTTTATATTTTACTCTATTCCTATGAAAAAAATTTAAATATTTGAAAAATCTTCAAAATATTTCAGAGAGTTTGTGAAAGTACCTACAAAATAGGAAAAATGTTTTTTAAAATTCCAGGGCTTTGAATTGCCCAGATCAACTGAAGAATATTCATTTTGGAAAATATCCAACAAATAGTTAAGGTGCTAGGTGTGGTTCATAGACGAATGGACAGATGGATGGATGTTTTGAAAAGGGGGGAAAAAACCTCAACAAAAAATACTTTTTTCGTATCGAGAAACCCCAAAACATATTTGTATTGAAATTTGGGAATCAATTTTTCGCAGCATCATGTAACTATCTCTACTGTAAGTATATTTCTCTGCATAGATGTGTAGGAGAAAGTAAAAGGAAGTTTATTAAACTTCTTTAGATTTTCCCTATATTCTTATCTTTTGCAAATATGAATTGAATATCTATTTGAATTAAGTGGTGAGTTCATGAATTGATTTCTGGAAATTCTGTATATTGAAGGAAACTCCTTTCCTTCTGTAGCTAGTATATCCGTCCATACCATCTAGAATTGAAGTGTAGTAGTCCTTCGTCTGGACTGAATTCAGTATTTCTCAGGAAGTTTGTGAATGGAGGAGTGTAAATGGGAATAAGTGTTAGAAAAATTGGACATTCAGGTTCTTCTTGGATTACATTGTAAGCATATGCTACAGCTCTATTATTAATCAAGTTGTTATTGCTTAGTATGTTCTTAAGTTAAATTTGTGAATGGTGTGTACAGAATGAAAGAAATTTGCTTTTGTTGTATGTCTCTTGACTCATAAAAGTATAATATCCAGATCTTATGGTTTCTTGTATTTGGTATTTAATATTTGTTACAAAGAAACACAAGTGATAGTAGTCATGCTTAATGTTCTCAATACAGGGCCAGTACTTTGTATTGTTCTACTTCTTAAACTTCAGAGAAACTTTAAATAGCCTGGGATAAAGAGAAAACTCCTTTACAGACTGTATTAGATTGTCGATATTGTTAGATTTATTGTGAGTTCTAGAGATTCTGTTGACTTTGTGAACAGAAAACTGGAGTCTAGAGCCATTGTGGAATTGAAAGAAAAAAGAATGAATGAAAATTGCAAGAGAGCATCTTTGCAGGAAAGACAGGCAGTAATATTAGCTTATTTTTAACAATCCAAAGTTCTGTTGTCACACACTTGCACAATCATTGGCACGGATTGAAAATCAGAGATCCTCTGATGACCAATTGTCTCTGAAGCAGCCAATCTTTATAATCTCTCAAGTCTACTCAGACCTTCTCCAATTAACGAATGACACTGTCATGTCAAGTGCTGTTGTACATACAGGTCCTCTGCTAATTTATATTTTCCAGGAGCATACAGTTTGTTGGAACTGATAGCCTCCAACATCAGGTCTGACCAACTGAAAAGCTTTAAAAGTTGTAGGGGAAATGCTGATCCGGAACCATGATATTGCAAAATGTAGACCTGAGCTCCCTAGATTCATGAACACAAAGGTGATACAAGTAGATACTATTCCTTTAAAAATAGTCCAGCAAAAATAGTGACTCAATTTTTATTTGTTGAGAATTTTTAATTGTACTATATCATGCTGAAATCAGAGAGTTGACAAGTATAAGGCTTTCTTCAATACATTTTTTTTAAATAGTGTGAAATACTTGCCCTGGTTTTCCCTTGTCTTTACTCATGTTTCTCACATGGAGAGGCATCTTTTAACTTTCTTAATTGTAATGTTAATTTTGAGTTAAATTTTAATCGTAAATGAATATACTTGGCCACTGTCAAATTAAATTTTGTTCTGCATAAATTTAATATTAGTATTGACATATTTGCTTTGTGTTTGATGTGGTGTTAATATCAATATCATTTTGAATCAGGTCAGTTTAAAAGTTTGACATCAATGTTTTGTTATCAGTTTAGCATCACTACAATACTGCGTTCATTCTTGGTGCAAGACACTAATATATAATAATAAGACGCCAGAAGCCAAGAACTTCCAACATCAGTGAATATTTGAGGATGTGTAGGAGAAGAGAAAGTAAAAGATAGACCAATAAAAAATGTAAGGACATTGAACTGGTTTTGACCCGCTCTCTTAAAGTGGAAGCTGTTACAGAATAGTTCACATGGTGACCATAAGTGTGATGTAGGAGTTACATTTCCTTTTACCCCTTGTATTAACTTGCTTCTTCATGTAAAGCCTGAGACATCTTGCTGAGCTTCTTTCCGTTTCTTTCTTAACCTTTCTATATCTCTTTTACTTGTGGGCTTTTAATAAAAGGCCAACTTCATTAAACAGGAGATATCTACTCTCTGTGTGTGTTGTAGCCACTTATTCCTAATTCCTACAATCTTTAATTGAAGCATTCACTTTTAGATATTTTAAATTAACCTATAAAATCTAAAACAAAAAGCTGTCAGATCTCTGATGCCTGGTGTGTACAATAGTCTAAACAAATCCTCGTGAGCCAGTTGATTTTTAGCACATTACACCACATTCCAAAATACAAGGATGCGCAAGACTTGCCAACTTACAGTATGGTTCCCATGTGGACAAAAGGAATCTGTTTAGGATTACAAATGAAGAAACAAGGGAAAGCATATTGGAGGTGGAGCAGTTTCTATTATTGTCTCTTGTATGTTCCTGCAACAGATTATTTTAACTTTCATTTAATATTGAACTACTGATGAGGTAATGGTTTATGAAATAGAGAACAAATTTGGAGGGGGGAGTGAGTTAAAGAATAACACGATATTTCCTCTAGTAGATGAGAAAGTTTTGCAAATGATTCTGATTTTATGAAAGAACTTATCCAAACTGTTTTAAATTGGTGTTTTCTTGAGCTTTTATTTGTTTTATGTGCTATTATAAAAATATATTGATAGTGGCCACTGAAGATCCTCAGTATTGTCCTCTTTTAAATAAAAACACACGCTGTGTATTTCTTCTCTAGATGCCATCTTCTTTCTCTTTGTGTCGAATAATAACCAGTAATTAAAGCTCTTCAGTTTACATTGTATATACGTTTCTGCAATGCTTTCACAAAAGATCACAGGCTAATTTTGCTCTTTTACAAATCATGAAATGGAAGTTTCTGAATAGTATTAATATTTGAGATAAAAGCAATCAATGACTAAGTCCTGAATTTGTGACCATCTTTTTGCTTCAATTTGTGTTTCTGATTAATGGAAAGTTAGCAAACCAATCATGAAGATGAAACAAAATAATCTAAGTGTGTACTTCCTAAAAATTTTTGTTTTATGATTCTATTAAGTACCTGTTATAATTGTTTTCTTTTTCTTTCATTTCGTTTTGTTTATGTGTTCATAGAAGATATGAATTAGGGAAAATAATATGATGAACAGAGAAGAAATTTCTGTCAAAAGTCAAATTTCAATGGGGAACATTTTAGTGTATGCAATTTTCTTTTGAGTAAGCACAAATAATCTGTACAAGTATTTTAATAGGGTCCATTTTTCGATGATACTTTTGTACGATTATGATGGGGCAAAGTAAACTCAGATTTATTTGATAATCAGTTGAATTTGAATTATTTCAGAATATGGCACTGGCTTTATCCATCTTTTATTAATGCCCTACATTTTTCTATTTAAATGGAGACGGTGGCTACTAGTGAAGATTTATTTTGGTGAATTTACTTCTATATTTGATATGAAATAAATAATGCTCATTGGAGTCTATCTGTTGCCTTACCCTAATTAAATACGTAAATAAACTTTCTACAAGTAACTCCTCTTCAATAAGCTTTTAAGATGGCTGTGTAGTGCTGATGAAGATAACACCCAAATATTCACCATTGAAATGTAAGAGAGAGATCTCTTTGTATTATTAATGTAATTAATATTTGCAAATGAGAAGACACTTTCTTATTACATATAATTCTTTAGTTGCATCATATTCATTAGAGTCGAGAATTGTAATCAGCATTAATAAGTTCCTTGTGACTACAAGTAAATATAATTTTATTTTTAAAGAGTTTAAAAGTAGCCAAGTTTGGAGTACACTGCATTTCAATTTAGAGCACTGTAATATCTCTATTTGCAAGTATTCTTACTATATTTTTGTAGCATTTAATATTTATATGCTAGTGAAATTTATATTTTTATATCTGTATTCTTGGTTTTACTTAATATCATAATTAAATCTTGTTGATTTGAAAATTAGTCCTTATCTTTTGCTGTTAAATCTGTCAGACTGAAATTAGTAATAACAAGCGTTACTTTTCAATTGAATCCTTTGTGGTAATAATTGTTCTGGAGTGCCATACGTATGGCAAGTATCACAAAATATAATTTTGTGCATAAGTATAAAGTGCGTAAAAATATAATTTTGTGCAGCAACTAATATTTCCATATCTTTTAAATTTTTTTGAATAAGTAGTATAAATTATTGCTTGTTTAACTTGGAGGTAGCTTGGTTTACTAGGAACATATATACAAGTTAAAGTGATCAGTGTGAGTGATGGTTAATGTGGAGAATGTTTGTAACTGGAAGATTTTTTGTCTTTTTTGGTCCCATAAAATTTTCATTATTCCTTGATGTTAATATCAATATTCAGGTGATTATTTTCCTTTGATGATGAAAATGTTCCCATAAATAAAAAAAATGTTAAATGAATTTGATTGAAACCTGCAGCTCATATTTGTGGAAGCTATTTATAACTCTAAGAATTGAGAGACATGAGTTGCTTCATACTTTCAATGCACAAATGTGTACTTATAAATGTTTTTTCATTGATATTTAGGTTTCTGAAATACTTTGTTGTACTTAATTTATTATATTTTCTTCACAAAATTGTAATATAAGGATTTGGTCCAATGTACCTGTACCCACATAAAATACCAACTCAATTGAATAAGATATTGTTTTGAGTTGTGAATTTTCTCCTTATCCTCTTAATATAAATTACAGCTTTTCTAATCATTGTGCAGTCACTTTGGAAAATACATGTTGATGTTGTAAATTCGTCTGAAATATTTGATATACCCAGCTTAAAAACAAGGAAATAATTTTTATAAAGGGAATAGCACTCTTTAGCAACTTTCGTTTCGTGTATACCATCCACACACTTCCTGTTTCAGCCTTCTGTTTCGAGATTCCAAACTGATTTACTGAAATATAGGGCATATTTTGTACATCTATTTTATGAAATTATTGTGATATAAAATGATTTTTATGGTCAAACCATGCAGGGTCCAACATAGTTGTCTGATTTCTTTTTTTGTGTGATTGTTAGTTATTCCAATTTTAACTGAGACAAGAGCTGTAGATAGTGTCTTATAGCTGGGGTTTTGTGATAAGTGGTGTCTGGGCTAATGTGCTGACAGATTTCAAGAAAGGGAGAAGTATACTGTTTGAATGTTATCTGTTGTTTTCTTTTTGTTACTGGTTGTAAAGGGATATCGTGTCCTCACAACTTGAAATAGGTACGATGACTCTTACTGTAGTGATGTGTATTACCATCATTGTGCCATTTAAGAAAATCTTAATAAGAACAATGTAAACTGGAAATAAGATATCATGACAGATTATCTGTTGTTGATGAGTAATTTTGATATTACACTTGCATATTTTCTTGAGCCCCGGAATACCTATCAGCACTCCTTTGCTAACATTAGTTGAATTAAGAAAAAATGTTATCGATAGTGTGATTGGCAAAATCAAATTACCAGAAATGTTCACTCTCATGAAATAGAAATTATTTTGCAAATAAAAATAAGCTACAGATTTGAAACAATATTTGTCATTGAAATAACCCCCACCCACTCCCCTCGCATCTAGAGAAATGAGAGCTCAAGAAAATGTGTGTAATAATAATTTAGGTTACGTCAATTTCTGATGCTTGATCAACGATGGATTAAATTGTTAATGTGTAAGCATGAAAACAGAACAATGTTTCATATTCAAGCTCTGTGATCAGTTGTTTTGTAAAAAATGTAAAATTCTGTTAATTTTTTTAAATCCAAGTTTTGTAAAACATCCATTATCTCAGGTAATGACAGGCAAGAGATCAGGTTAATCAAAATCCCTGAAAAATCAAAATATTATTTAATTGGTTTAATGTGATAATTAAAAGGTAAATTAAATATAAATATGTTAAAAATACACAAACTACATTAATTACTCATATCATATTACAATTTTATTGGCAGAATTAATAGGTTTATTCCTTTGAAATATTGCTATTACTTTTCTCCTTTCTTTCCTATGATCATTTCTAAAAAATTCCTGAATGAAACAATTAATTAAATGAATGTAATCATCTCAATGTTGCAAGTTTCAGTAGCTTGTCATAGGCATTTTATATTTTTTAAATTAATTCATGTAATAATTTTCAAAATGAAATCGATTCTAGATAATGGAGGTTCTACTATACTTATGATGTTCTAATGTGAATTGTGTGTACATATTAGAAATATGTACCTCCAGTTATATTTTTAATTTTCATCAGTCTTGATGAATATTTTGTTTCTTGTAATCAATCATTCGAGATTAATTTTATGGGAATGAAATGAATTTAAGGAAACAATTTGAATAGAACATTAAAGAATATAGTGTCGCACATTTGTAGTATACCTGCAATACTAGTATGTTGGCAATCACCATTTGATTCTTCAACGAGATATTTAACTTTTCATAAGTTTCTGTGAGGATAAATCTTGTATCTGTTAGTGGCAAGTTCCCTTTTAAACAATGTATTGTTCAGTTTAGATCAAGAATACTTTTAATTACTTTTCATTCACATGATTAATGAAAATCTTTTCAGTTGGCCAAAAAAATTATTCTGCACCAACATTTGCTTCAATGATGTTAAATTTGTTTGTGCACTTGTATGTAATAAGCTTTTATTCAATTTCTTGGTTGTAATGTGAAGTATACACTTTACAAATTCTTTAACACATCACAACTCTTTCCTAGTAATAAAAGCTCATTTTATATTCAGAGGTTCTTGATTATAAGGTGGTGTGGATTGTTTTTTTTTATACATTTATAAATGTTAAAAAGTGATTCTCCATCCGTATGATTGTACAAGAGTTAAAAGAAAATATTTGTGTCAGTGAAAATCTAGCTGTTTCACAACCTTTTGGTGTGCATAACTGTTAGTGTAAATGGTTTTGCATAATTTTTGTCTTGTGTAGTTGTCTGAATTTGAAACTACAATCTGTTGACATCCTGTTGTATTTAATAGTTGTGCATCTCTTCATTAACTCATGTTATTATAGTATTTATTGACATAACCATTGTTTGTTAAATATCTATCCCTCTTTTTTTTAGAGGTGTGCCTTCCTTCTAGAATCCTTCATGTATTGAAATTTTGACCTCTTGCCTTGGTAATGATGGTCTTTTGTGCCTTGCCAATAAGCAATAAATATTACGGTCAGAGGTGAATTATGCATTTTAGAAATATTTCCCATTCCGTTCCAATTCCTTGTTTGGTAAAGAATTTTCCATTTATTTACTGATTCAAAAATAGACTAGCACTGAAATCTTCTTAGGAAAAATGAATATAAAAACTTGATAATCAAGTTTGTTTCATTTTCCTTCTGAAATAAAAAAAAAAGCCAGGAACACTTGAAGGTCTAGAAACCGACCTGATCTGCCAGGAAACAGGAACAGGTGACACGCCTAGCAACCTGCAGTATATTATAAATATACAAGTGGTGAATGGCAAAGATTCTCAATGGTAGGACTGAAATCTGACTTTAAGAATTGTAGAAGATTAAAAAACTTTGTCCAATATAGAAATTTTTAATTTAAATTTCGATTATAAATTTAGAGCTGTTTTTGAGGAAATCCTGTTTGAGTAGTATCTGAAAAAGTGCATTTTGAAACTCATTTTCACCCAGAACTGAAGCGTTTTGAAGAAAATTCACAAGAAATTATTTGAAGCAATTGTACACGTAAATCCAATAACATATACATATCGCTGGTAATATAAATATGAATGGCACTATTCGCTCAAAACATTTGGAGCTGTTTTTGAGAAAACTGTGAGCATTTCATAAAATGCGGAATTTTGAGCTAATTTTCACAGAACACCTTTGAGTCTACTATAAACTTTATAAGACACATGTACTCAGAAATGCGATAACATATACAAATTGCTGGTAATGTAAATATTAACAATGTCAGAAAGAGGTAAAAAGATTTCAATTGTAATTTTTGAAAAAAATTTGAAAGTATCTCTCTATATAAAGTACTTCCAAAAATTATTGGTCATTCAAAATCGCAGAGCTTCAAGTAAGGCCAGATTGACCAGGGAGTTTTCAATTTGGAAAAATCCTATGCATAATTTAGACGTGATGTTTACAGACAACAGGCATTTTGAAGAAAAACACTTTGGGACCAGAGGGCCCTAAAACTTGAAATCTCCAAAATGATTTTCTGCAGCATTGAACAACTTTTTCTGTACTAATGTTACTCCATATAAATGTATGTATACGAGGAAGTATAACCTTCATAGTATTCCTAAAGCTCCAAATTGATTTTCTGCAGCATTAAACAACTTTTTCTATACTGTTACTCCACATAAATATATGTATATAAAAATCTATCTACATTTATTCTGTCTATACCATGATTAACATAGTTTACCCATCAACTAAAAGCAATATATAATTAAATGTTAATCTGTAAATAAATCTGAATCACATGATGTAGTGTAAGAATGCTCTTAGTACTTGTACTGAAGTCTCTCTTGGGCTTTCTGGATTCCTTGTTTATAAATATGGCGTGCATGCTCAACATAACATGGTTGTTTTAAAACATTTCAACAAAAATATTTATTTTTTTTAATCTAAAAAATACAATGACTATGAATATATTTCTATTTTGCCTTTTGATAAGAATATTATACACATCCCAATTGTGTTTAAAAAGTAACAATTCAAAATTGTGAGGGGATTTTGTACGAGTAAGTATTTCAATTTCTATTATAATAACAAATGTTAATTTGTGAAACAGCTTTCTAGACTTTTAGTCAACTGCCCAAGAACATTAAAAAGTGATGTGAATTGAGGCTCATTTAAAAACAACTGTAGGAATCAATACATATTCTTTATTGATTAGGAAGTAAATAATAAAAATGTTCACAATATCTTTATTTATATCACAGAATTAAATACATTTTGTTGACCTTTGGTCAAGTTACAATTAAATACATAAGCCGATATATTTGTGCACAGGCAGTAGAGAAATAAGTCGAGAACTCTAGACAAGAAGGATGTTATTAGTGCATTACAGAGCTGCCAGTGAAGAAAGCATCGGCTCTCACAAGTTGGCAGATTTGTTGTCGTCTTCACGGCAGTTATACATCAGATTAGCCCAGTCGGGAATCCTGTTTTCCTTCAGGTAGGCTTCTTTGGACAGTGACCTGGTCACTATGACATCTGTGCCTCCAAAGATTGAACCTGCAGTAACACATGAATTAATTAATGTCTCTTCATTCAACTACGATATCACCCTAGCTACCAATAAATGTCTTGGTCTTGTTTAGCAAAAGAAAGGAACAACTGATGATCTTCACCAAATTTTAACAGTTTTACAGTTCTATTGAAATGGCTTATGGTATGTCAGTACTGCATTCTAATTATGAAAACTGTTGGTGGACAACAGACTCAATGAATGTCTGAAGACAGAGTTATTGGGTTACATTTCACTATTCTGAAAAGAGGGAAGACCTTTATAAACTACTTATGTGGGTTTCCACTTGCCTGACATGTGTCAGATACATGCAATTATTTTAACTCTTCAGGAAGCATGACTATTTCACTTCAGCGAGAAGTCATGCATACGTTTTAACTTTTATTTATTGTTCTTAAAAATTTGATTTTTTTATTTTTGATTGTCAAGCGTTTGATGTAGTATATAACAGAGTTTTTATTGCAACAAAAATTAAACTTTACCACTGCAGAAATCTAAAATCTTTGTAAAATGTTTAAGTGAAATCTTTGCAAAATAAAATGAAGGAAAAAAGACGGAAATAATCTTTCACAATGATGAGAAAAACAACTTTTTGATTTTCTGTTCTATTTGATGGGTTGCTTGCGATTCACTGATCGCCGAACATTCAGTATTCGCCCTAACAACCGCAAGTTGGTCTTTAGGTCAAAGGGAGCGAACATTTGCCGAAAACACAAGCTGATTGGGATTGGACAAACTATTTTTGCAATTTCAAATCTTGGTGGGAATAGAGAATGATGTACAATCTTATCTTTCTGTGTATTTTTTTTTAATGTCAACTTCATTTTTCTCTTCTTTCCTTTTGTATTATTTTACTCTACACTATCTTATGGGCAATGTACACTATGTATAAAAAAGGAATATCCTAGAAGTAAATAAATAAAAATATAGAACAGTCATTTTTTTAAATATTCCTTGAAGATTAATTCTTTCTTTATCCAAAGTACTCTGTTATAAAGGAAGATACTTTGAGAGAGATCCATTTTCCAATATTCTTTTAGTTGAAGTAAAAAAAAAAGTTGAAGATGTTGAGCCAATATTACAGTCAAATAACAGTCTATAAATATAAAACAGAAGAGTCTATTCATCAACTTATTTACGTTTACGTGGGAGCAGAATATCCAAGAAAAGATTGAGAAACCAAAACTAAACAAGTGATAAGTCTCATTCATTCACTTCCTGTCCATTTTGACTGAGGGAATGTGGTGAAACAGGATCTTTAGTCACAGCCTTATCAAATGAAGAAATTTTAGGGCCTAGAAAACATTGAAAGATAAGAGATTACTTGCAAAAGAGCTGTGTACTTTGAAAAATGTGTCACCACTATTTACTAATAAATTCTTCCACTACTTGCCAATCTTGTTTCAGGTTGTAACACAATTCTGTTAACTATGGTGGAATCTTTACTTTAACTCGAGGTAAACAACACTATAACATTTTACACTTTGTCCTCTCAGTATGAGGAATCATCCACAATGATACCACATCTAAAGAGGATGCAGAAAAAAAAAATTGGAAGCTGTGATAATTCAAAGGTGAACCTGAAGGTAAATAATATTGTTCTGAAATATCAAAAGTAGAGTTACAACACCTCTTTCTATATTATTTGTTAATTTTTTGGCCTTCTGGGAAACCTAATAATCTAAAAAATAGGTGTTCTCATTTTCAGATGAAATAAATATAAATTATAAAAAATAAAAGAACATATAGGTGACCAAATCATGCTTTAAGACATCTCAATCACACTTTACACCCTGACATCAAATTCTTTAAATAGAGAATAAATTTTGGAACAGGTAGAGCATTAGAAAATTTTCTGACATTCTAATCTGTTCAGAAATCTGACATTCTAGCATTGGATCAAACCAACTTTCTGAATACCCTGTGGCAACAATGGGGCACACACCGAACTCCAGCGACTAACACCTTTCGAAACATTTCCAAGAAAACTGACCTGCCTTGTTCCCCAGTGAGCCCCAATCCAAGTAAATATTATTTCTACATCTTTCTAAACCTTCCTCCTGTACACTGTCTCTTTAAAGTCTACTATCCCAAAATAAAACCCAAAAAATTTATGTTGACCAAGGTGACCTTATTTTATCTGCAAATTGCGTCAATATTTCCACAATGTTCTATATGTAATTTTCCTTACCTCCTAGCCAAGCAACGTAGTTTTCCTTTGCTGGAGGTTTGTGTACTTTGAATACTTTTATGGCAAGATGCTTGGCATACTTTGGTGTTGTAACTAGGTACTTCAACTCTGACATGAGGCGAGCTTTAAAGCCTGTCGCCATCGTTGTGCCCCCCATGAGCAGGATGTTTTCAGCCAAATCCTTTCTCATGTCCACAGGACACTGAAACATACAAACAGGCAATTGATACAACCAGTAGCTACAAAACAATGTAATGTGATGTGATGCAAGTACACTGAGCACTCACTAATTTTTTTCTTTGAGTGAAATGAAACGGAAACTAACAAAACCTGTATTAGTACTTCAGAGCTTTGTTATAAGTGACTCAAACACGTCTTATAGCTCGTGCCTCTTGGCAGATAATAACTAAGAATAATGAAAATCTACTGAAGCAATAGTAATTAGCATTGGAAATGTGAAAGTCAGATCTTGGCAATATGAGCTTAAGCTACTGTGATAAATATAAGAATGATCATGCAAATTTATAAGCCCTAGCTAACTCAACTCCCATGAATGTGATTGTTGCACACACATGAAAAACACATACAATTCTACAGTATTAAATAAATACTTTTTACATATTCTCAAAAATTTAACCCTTTGCGATTAATTCTTCAGGCACTGCGTTCCCGCCGGTTCTATATTCAAATCATACTGGCACACTGCTATGGCATTCTCTCAATGCATCAGCAGTTTCTCAGTTTGGGACAGAGAATATAAGCCATTCTGGATAAAAGAAACAACTAAAATAGGTTTGTGCCATATTAACACACTTTTAATGTTAATAGTCTGATAATTTGTTGAACTTCCTGACATGACACAGCAATATACATTTACAGACTTGCATTGTTTGCACTCATTGTTCTCTGTTGGATGACTTCCTGTGTAATCAACAAAAATTCAGGGGCAGCCAGAAATCTAACTACAGTTTCTCATTTGCCATAATGATGGCTTCGCCACTGAGTTATCACTTGTGGGGGAAGGCATCTATCTAGTTTACATTACATGACATCCAATATAGAAATAGTAAGCCAAAAGAATACACACAGTCTAATAAACAATTCAACAAGCTGAAATTACACAACAATGAATATGATAATATGTATTCTAATTGTCTACTTCACAACTGTGCAGCCTGTTGAGCTTCACATGACTCAGAAGCCCAAAACAGATTAAAAATATATTGTATGTGACTCAACATAGAAGTGCAAATGGTTAATAATGTCAAAAGAAAATAGAAGCAATACTATCATGAACAATTCTGAATTTATTTTTATACTATCAGGAAAACCTTTCAGGAGAACCTAGACAGAGAGAAATTGGTTCATAAAAAAGAATAAGAGTTTAAAATAAGTGTGCTAGAAACTCAAAGTTAATTTGGTAGTAATTCTACGATAAAGTATATTATAGATATGACTCAACAAAATGAACCCTGTAAGCAAGTTGCGTTGCACACCTTGAGGATGGCATCAAGAACCATAGTGGACACAGACATCTCGTCGCCATCTTGTTCAAAAAGAATTTCGTAGGCTGTTTCTCTTGCTGAGCCAGGCACGTCCACTGTGCTGCTTCCGTCTGCCTGGTAGCTCACAGAGGGAGGTGGTGGATCAGGCTGGCCAGCAGTTATTTTATGAGCTCTTTCAAAACTCGTCACAAAACAAGTTCGAACTGTGCAGAAAAATTTAATTGACATTTTTGGAAGGCAATTGTATGTAGAACAACAATTATAAAAGCAGGGCAGAGGGTTCTGAAGAAGCAAAACTTAAACAACATTCCAGGAGACAAAAATGTCATTTTGTTCCTTTTTTATTATTGACAAAACATAGCCACCCTGGATGTCTTCTCTCCATTGCATGCCACCCGCTCTCTGCAATACCTCTTCTAATTAGTACTGTTGGCTGAATTCCAAGATCCCAGATAGAGCATCAGAATCATGAATTTCTGATCCGTAATTTTTGTTTCCTCTTTAAATTCTCCTTCCTATTGAATAGTACTCTGGATCTCTTTCACACTTATATATCTTTTCTGGTCACATTGACAGAGCTTTCTTCTAACCCTTGCCATTTGACTTCCGTTCCAAACCCAACCATGACAGTAAAAGAAAAAGTTGTGTAGCAATTATCGAGGCAATACACTTAATTACCAGGTATCATCTAGAATCCATAAAAGTTGTGGTTTGTACTTATGAATGCTAATGTCAAAAACTTTCAAGAACATTTTGCTGGCCCTGAAATTTTTGAACTGCCCACAAGCAATTCAATGTTATATATCCTGCTGGAACTTGAAAGAGGAGCTCTCTTTGTTTACAAGAAAAAATAATTTTATATCACCTATTTTTATAAAGTATAAAATTATAAATGTTCTGAAGAGAAATACTTATGATGGAAACATTTTGTGAATATTGTTGCAAACTTTTACAGTTTGTGAGAACCAACTGCAGTGGCAACTCCTACAAGAGGAGAGGAAATACACTTTGGTTCTGACCGACAACACATCCCCATTGCCAAGCCAATGGCAGAGTCAATCTGGTATGAAATGTATCAGCCATCATTGCTGATTGTATATAAATAACAAAATATGTCCCATGAAAGGAAGATTGGATTTCCAATTATGTGAGTGGTATGATATTAAAGGCTAACGTTTCCTTTAATGCATGACTTTTTGTTTCCAAACCACCCAGAAAAATAATGAAACATCAAAATCAACTGCTCTGCCATTGATCTATTTCTCAGTTTTTTTTAAGGATCTGTGAATATGTTGAAGCAAATATTGCAATTTGTAAGTTATGGGAAGCCCTGATAACACCAAAGATGAAAGAAGTCAAGGAATACAGGGGTCCTGAGCATGGAATTATGAAAAATTGAAACATCAGGGATATGGGCTTAGTTCTTTACACAAATATTCTCTCTTTGTCTATCAAAACAAGATTTGTATTAAAAACTGATCATGAGAAAAGCAAGAGAATTTATTTCATACCTTGAGAACTTGAAATTCTTATAGTATGAAATAATACCACAAAGGAGAGGCAATGCACTTACCTTTGATGTCTTCTATGGTTGACTCAGAGATCCTACTGTGAGGTGATAACTCCTCCTCCTCTGGGCCTGCTAGTCTTCTTCTCAGATTGCTGAACAGATCACATCACCAATACATTAAAGAAAGACAAATATTATCATAAATAACATATATTAAAAGGAGAAAAAAAAACTGCCACATTAGAATCAATCTGTGGCCATTAGAGTCAATGGTCCTGTCTGAAAATGAAATGAGTGGTGCTAAAACAGTACATACTTTCTCAGTGTGTACATATCGGTAATGGTTTTGTAATATTACACTATCTTCTATACTACTAACATTTCAGCCTATTTCACCTGATCCAGCCACCTATTTGAAAATTGGAAATGATGAAACTCAAAATTACATGTAAGCTATTAATATTTTGAACAAATGTACATCAAATTATTCAAAGACCTCGTGACTACAAGGTCTTTAAATAGATTACATTAAGAAAGAATCTCTACCCTCAAAATTAACTACCCTCCCAGCTAAAATTAACCTCTACCCTCCCAGCTTAGTCCCACTTGTCCCCCTTTGCCCTTTTGGTCCTTCCACACACCGTAATTGTTATTTCAAAATGGTATTGTCAATTGCAAAGAGAATGCAATTCTCCCTGTGGATTCCAACAATTCTAGAAATGTGATTCCAAACTGGACTTGGCAAACTTTTACTTCAAACTTTTTGTATGGATAGAGCCAAAACAATGAATCACATGATAAGAATACTATTTTGATGAAACATTACCGTTTTTCAAATATTCCACACATGTAATTTTTTTTAATGTGTATGAACCATTAAATAACACAAAAACAAATAACATGTCAATAGCTCTAATAAAATGATCATCTAATAAAATCAGTAATCATAAACAAGAATATTGAATGCTCACTCTCCTCATGGGCTGTATAACATTTCTTTTTCTTTCAACATCCTCTGGCCTTCTTATGAATTTAAATGGAATTTACAAAGGAAATGGTTGGAGTCACGTTATCCCAACTAGTAACGCAAGGTATTTTTACTACCACTTTCATTATTCAAAAAAGGGGTAGTTTTCAATGAGTAGCCAGAAAATAAACAGTTGACTGAACTACCCAGGAGACATTGCTTATTGGACAGTATTATCGATCTTTCATCCTCCTTCAGAATTTAGGAGCTGTCTATAAATTACGTTTCACAAATTTGGAGAATTAAAAAAAAAAAAACCTCTCCCCCGTAACGTGCTTGAAAGACCCTAAATAATTACGTAATGCTTACCCCCCCATTTGTAAATGTAAGTGAAAATAAATTATAGCACAGTAAAAACAATTTGTATTCATTTTACTTGTGTTGTATATTAAAAATAATAATGAAGTAGAAATTAGTTGGTGATATGAATGCACTTAACAAGATTGGGGGCAAATTGTGAATGAAGGAAGAGTGATTAAGCAAGAAAAGTTTTGATAACAAGCAGTAGTGGACACGAGAGAGAGTACTGTGCCAAATTAAATGGATAACGCTGCCTCAAAGCCCCTTCCCCCTTTTTAGTGTTATGTAATTTATGGTTGGTTGGTTGCTAGTGGCTCCAGGCTCGTCAATTACCGAGGCCATTAGTCTCATACGTGTAGGGCACGTTTTCTCCTTATGAGGTGGCAGTGATCATGCCTGCTGGTGGCCAAGATTTGGCACCGACTTACCATCGGCTAACAGGGTTTTCCCCAGCCAGGTATCTCCCACCATCAGGGCACCGCCCTAGCCAGGACAAGCTCTAAGCTCCCGACCAGTCACCCAGCATGTGTGGTAGTGTGTGTGTAAAGGGCAAGGATAGGACAAGCAAGAGGTAAGAAAGATTGTGCGCCGTCTGTGGCCTGTTTGTTTGGGTACTGTTCCGGCATTTGTCCGTTTTTAATTGGAGAAACCACAGAAAACTACCGATAAGAGCAGCTGGCCGCTAGAATTGTCCTCCAGTCAGTGACTTAATTCAGCCTGATTGACGAGCTGGTGCCGAAAATCCTGCCATCATCAGGACTTGAACCTATGACCTCCCAGTCAGAAGAACTGCAGTGACATCAGTTGATATCTTGAGCCATCTCTCCCGGTGAGTAATTTATAAATGAACCCTTATCAGGTAAAATTAGAATACTGAAAGCACCTCACCTTTCCACAGCTTGTGATGCCAATGGCTGTGCCTGCCAGGCATGTAGGACGGGCACGCCCTCATACACCGGGATGAGGACTGCTTCTTGGTACCCAACATCCAACACCAGAGCTGTGCTCACACCCAGGGTGCATAGGGCCACAAGATGAGAGGGCACAAACAACACAGATGAAACCTGCAAATACACACGGTGCAGAGATTTGTTTGTAAAACAGGAAATTGAATATAGCATATTATACAAACTACATAGCTTGCGGCAACTCTAACACTTTTAGAAGTATTTTAACTTTTATTTAACTAGCTAAGGTATCACATGTTGCCATCATGGTAGACACTCATTTCCTGAAACAAATTTCCCCGACATTTTCTGTTCTCCAGAGAATTTTAAAAAAATTTACTGATAATGCTTATACAGTATTTCTCACTAACAAAAATATTACAGCAATTCTGAAAATACTGTCAGCTCTCTGATTTTTTTCCCAGTTTTCAAGAATGTGGTCACCATTTCTTTATCCATTAGAAAGGAAACAGAATGAATTCTATGCTGAATCCTGACCCCCTCTGCTCTCCCTTGCCCCATCCCACCTGATATGTCCTGTCCATATCCCACCTAGTCCAACCTTGCTCTGCCCTGCCATTAAGATAGCACACTTATATTTTGTTTTAAATGTTAGGAAAGGAGAATGAAGGTAGTTTTTAAAAAAGCTCCTATTGACAGTACCGTTTCTGTTTTTGTTGAGGATAGTACATGCAAAATTTCAAATCAAAACTGTAGATTTTTTTTCAAATAAAATCAAAAATATACATTATTCTTTAAATAATAGAAAATGAAGATCTTAAAAACTTACCCAAAATGAATATCCACTCCCAAAAAACTAACTTTTAATGAAAACTCCATCAAAAATTGTTTGCTATTTCAGAGATTACTTAAAAGGCATAATAAAATTCTAAATACAAATAAAAGGGATTTTAAAATCATGAAAATGACCATATGAAATTATAAAAAGGCAATTATTTTGAAATCATAGACAGACTCTCCAATTTAATTTATAGACATTTGAAGCATTTTATTTAGATCACAAAGATAATAAAAAAAATGGCATGTAGACCAAGACTCTTGGACACCACACCTCACTTGTTTAAATGGTTGCCCACAAGCGACGTAACCATGAGTGCCAGACACACGCAGGTTACTTGATTACTATACCAGTGACTATTCCCAATATAACTGATATTCTATACAACTTTTTTCTTGTAAAATATCATTTCACAGGCCCTATTACAATGAGACTAATACTACTTCAAAATTTTTTTCAAGATTGTACCCTTTCATTCACAGCATGTCTCTTAGCTCATCTTGGACATTGAGCATATGTGAAGTAATCCCCTGTTAACTAATTTTGTCTTTTTCTCTCGTCACATCACAGTCAGTCAGTGCCTTTTATCCCTTCGCCCAGGAGCTCAGCGTCCTTAGTAAACAGGATTCCCAGACGGTCACCCAACCACGAATCCATGGTGTCTCGAATTTCTTAATTTCCATGACTTCACAGAGCGCAGTTAAGAAATTTGGCCAATGATGCCAGCCCCTGGCAATTCCTTGAAAGTTTAAGATACTAGGGATACGTTATCAATCTCAAGGATTTCCAAAATTAATATTTTTGCTTGAATGCAACAAAAACAACCAGTCAAAATTTTTAAATATCAGATTGAAATTTAAAAATTTGTTTCAGACCTGTGATCAAGGATGGAAAGTTTGAAGACGAGGAAGAAATTTTACATTCTGCAAGTTTTCTTTTCAATCAAATAAAATGGGTAGCATTGTCCACTGCCAAACTAATGGTAACCAAACAGCATTTGGAAGTGGCCTACTGACAGAACATACAACTTTTCTGGTTTTTTTAGCTCAACAGTGGCATAGGGTTGTTTAGTGGTTATACTGCAATTTATGCAACTCTGCCCCTGGCAGGTATCAGCTGTTAACGGTTTCATCCGATTGGATGAAACTGTCAACAGCTGATACTTGTCAGGGGCCGAGTTGTGAAAATCACAGTATAGGCATTAAGTAATCGCCAAGGTCATAATTCGGACGACAAAATAAATGAATTCCCTCCTCCGTTCAAGCAATTTGAATACAGTTTTGCATGTTATCTAATAATAAATAGAATATTCCATAAACTATCAATCTCTCCAATATTCATTTTGTGTGAGAGAGCATTAAGAGTATTTTTACTCCATTATTCGGTAATGCTGTTGTAACAAACTGTTAAACAAACAAGTCCATCAATGGATTCACCTGTGGACTCAGTACTAGATAAATTAAAATAATTTTTATAAAAAATTTCACTTTTGTATTAATTATTCCAACTATAAAAGTTCTTTAATTGCTCTTATCATATTTCTGACTTCCTTTTGGCAGTGAAATGTAATTGCAAATTAACAAAAACAGACTATTAAATTAAATTAGCCCGATTGTGCCACCATTAATTGTATAATATATATCACTAAAACAGTTTGAAAAAGATCTATTATTTGGGGATAAAGTGTTATTAGCCATGTTTTGTTGGCTATGCTATATCCCTGATATGTACCTCATGATAAATTTTTCTGAAGATCATGTTTGCAATATTGTTTTTACATTAATAAATTAAGGCAATTTTAACTTATTCAAAAAGTATTTTGTATTTACTAATTGTATTCTTAAAAATTTTATTAGTGAATATCTACTAATTAAGATTTAAATCCTCGGTCTTAGTAAAGTAAACAAAGTGTTTTGACTTTACAAAAATAATAGAAAATCCAGGGTTTGTTGGGCTTTTCAGTTCAATGGTTACTTTCTTCTTGAATTCTTCTCATACACATTGTTTCCCTACAAACTATCACAAACTCTTGAGGCTAAACATTAATCAATTTAAGAACCACCAATTTTAGGTGAAACGAGTGAGAGACAACAACGGAATAACCTCTGAAATACGTCACATGCCAATTGACAAAAAAATGTTTTTATAGAGTGAAAATGATTGTACTAAGGACTTAATAAACCATATCTAACTCGTTCAACAATAATTTGACATGAAGTTAACAGGAAATAAACTTAATCCTGAAAATTGCATATTTTCAATGCACTTTTATCACAAAGATTTTTGCAGCCAATTCACTTGGCTTGCACAGTTCCAGGTCAATGCTGAAGCTCAGACCTCTGCCTCCAGCAACTTATATAATTATACAACTTATACTCTGGCCAGAGGTTACCATTGCATTTTTTGTCAAAAAGCACATGCAGTTACGTTTCTGCCCTCTCCACTCTTCTTGTACACCCCACAAGAGGAGTAAAAGGTAAAGCTGATGTTAAGCTGAGCCAATTAAGTCTTCATTAATTTCTCCATTCCCTGACGTGTCTTATATTTTTAGATATGCAACAGTTAAACCAATTTTGTTTTATCAAAGAAAGATGCAATTGACAACAGAGACTATTTCCTTCAATTGACAATAAAACAGACAGTCTTGCATTGCACTTATCATATCTATATTTGTGTTTTGCCAATATAAAAGTTCCAAAATATAATCACTAGACTTGCTGATAAATTCCAGTTAATGTAAAACTTGATTCTGAAGAAAAATGTCCATTGTCATATTTACAGTAAACTTTAAAATAACCATTTTAAATTGTCTTAACTTAAATTGCACACAATACTTAACAGAAAATATTAATTAATTGAGAACTTTTTATTCATGGGCGATTTAGTATCTCGCAAAACATAAATCTTAAATATGCAATTAAACTTACCTCAAAATGTCGAAATAGTACTTTTGCCAAAGTATCTCTAAATACACTGGGACATAGCAGAGATTCGACTATGACAACTCTTCTATCTTTTGGACTCACCAACAAATGCCTTTAACAATAAGGATTAATGTTCACATCTTGTTTATATCTTTTTACAGTTCAGTTTATTAAATTCTGACACAATTCTCTACATGACAACTCACCTAAAATATAAATTGTGAATAAATTCAACTAGAAGACTGTAGAGTTCCTCTTCATTGGAGTACGAGAAAATTTTTTTTATCCTACCGGATTCTTGACACATTACTTCTGTTGAAATTATACATCTTGGGCCAGTTTCGCCAGCGAAACCAAATCTGCAACAGGATATCCAATTGGAACCATGACGAAAGCTTCTAATCACAAGTCTTGACACTGTCGGGAACAAAGAGGTTTCCTGATGCAACACCTACTTTGTATACGCTGTACCAATGTCTATGACGACAGGTTGCTTCTCAGTTCCCAACCCGATTCCTTCATAAAGCGGCATTGTGCTTACTTGTATTCAATTTATTACCATACTCTGACAATTAATACCTTAACGCACGATATACTCCGGAAAACAATACTGATTGAGGGCTGAACCAGGACACTCAACCCCCACCATAGGACACTACTGGAGAATCCGCACACGACGTCAGTCTTTTGTTTCAATGGTGGTTTGGGTGGCAGCTGGGTGGTCGGTGAAGGGGGAAGGGGGGAAGCAGGAAGGAGGAGAAGGAAGAGAAAATCTGATATGGTGTGATTTGTTTATGCCAGAGTGACAGTCCTGGAAAGTTAATCACGGAATCGTTTTATCTCTCAATGTTGGTCTATGATAAAGATCTGGGTCGTGTCCAGTAATACAGAAACGCTCCATGACGTAAATAGCTTGTTATGTCAACGGTGAGACACGAAATCGACCTTGGGGAACGCATGTGATCGGCATCGTATTTCAGGGACAAGTTTAATATTGTCAGGCACGTTTTATGTTACAGTATTGAGTATCATAAAAAAAGATAAATACCCAGATTGTCATTTGACTTGCGTCTGGCAAACGCAAGAACAAAGCCCTTGCAACACACTACTACATGACGGTTTTATTTTAAGAAATTTCGCACAAATGTATTTATTTTTGTCGTTTTCGTGCACATATAATGCAATACAACCATTAGAATTATATCTTAAACGATGGCCACAGATCTGTCATTCTCTGGGAATTCAGTAATGCAAGTGATTATCGACAAGTGTTTTCTTTTTGAAGCATAACCTCAATTTTTCGTGGACTTATGATGTAGTAACACGTATCAATCATTCTTTTTCTTTTATAGGGGGTGACAAGAGAGAGAGGACGAGACGTGCATCTCAGCAAAACGCTGTCGTGGCTTTTGCGACACGGTGCAGTAAAAGAAGGCGTTCCAATTACTGAGGATGGGTTTATTTCAGTGTCCGAAATTCTAAAGCATAGCTCTCTGAAACACAAATACACCCTTCAAGACATCGAGCGTGTGGTTGAGGAAAATAATAAGAAACGATTCACTCTTACAGTCCATCCACAAACTGGAGACTTATTGATAAAAGCCAATCAGGGGCACTCTATGAAGGTACTTGGTTTAATTTTTTTTTCAATACAATATTTCTGCAAATTGACCAATTTGTATTATCCTCTTTCAAAGACATTGAAATAAATAAAGAATTATGAACCATTTAAGATTACAAAATGTGTGAATCTTCCTAAAATACAGTGCCATTGCAGATTGTGAATGACACAAGCCTTCAGCCCATCCTAGATGCATCAGAAGCGCCAGTAGTGGTTCATGGCACATATTCACGGAATTGGGACAGTATTAAGCGGAACGGCCTAAGTTGTATGAACCGCCTCCACATCCACTTTGCTCCAGGAGAACCAGGGGAACCTCAGGTCATCAGTGGCATTCGTGGTGATTGCGATACCTACATATACATCAAAGTTGCAGATGCTCTGAAAGGTTGGTGTTTTTGTTGATCTTACATGGAAGAGACAATTGTTCTGTGCAGTAAGCTGGAATTTATAGTAGAACAAAAGAATTCTCATTAGCACAGTGTGAAAGATAATAACTAGACCTTGGATTTTAGGACAAATTCCTATTTAGTTCCTTTAGGAGATGGTGGAAAATAATTGCAGATATTCCCAAATCATGAGAAAATGTATCTACTAAAAGCTTCTAATAGCGCCTAAAATGGTGCTGGATATTTATTTTAATATTTTTTCTCAAATATCTAAATTTCCCAAATCACAAACGTTCCCTGATCAAATATGCAATTCACTATGTACCAAAATCTCTCACTGAACACCCCGCACGTAAGGATCTCAGCAAGTAAGGCATACTCGTCTCCAATCAGAATGCACTTCTTAGGCCATTCCCCATTCTTGGTGCAGCTGGACTGTTGACAGGTTGAGAATGTGAAAGAATGAAAGAAATGAAAGAGAATAAAATAATATGCTTATAGTCAGTCTTGTATATGTAAAAATAATTTACTTTTCTGAATAATAAAAAGTGCCTAATATAATCCTTTTGTGAACAGTTTTATATACCAGAAACATAACTTGTCTTATATAATATTTTAAATGCCTGGTTTAGTAATTTTGTAACATATTTTAAGCGAAAAACGCCACTTTTCATGCCTAATAGTGCCTAAATCATTACAGTTGTTACCTATGGTGCCTAAAATTCCGAGTTCTAGTAATAACACAGTTTTGGTTCTGCCACTTAATACCGGAAGCACAAAATATTACCAAGCATTTGATTCTTTGCTAATTTTTAAAGAAATTCTTCAGAGATTTTGGCCAATCTTTTCCTGATGATAATTACTAGAGTATTTTATTTACATTCAAACAACAATTGGTAAAATGGAGTATACTCTAGGATTTGTGTTACCGTGCACTTGACGTAAATCAGCTGTTCATGATTTCATCCAGTCGGGAGCTTGAAGATCCCCCATCGTGACAGCAGCTAAAGTGCACGACTAAATAGATCGTACTATTGTGTTAGGATCACAATAATTTATTCTGGGAAATGATGTTAAAGAAACAGAATTTATGTTATTATAAACTGATCACTTTTGTTTAATGTAAACACTAGGTGTGTGGATGTCTCAAATCAGGTTGCTAAAGTTTCCACCCTTTCTCGAGTACAATATGTTTTAATGTATCCGTCTGAATGGTTTCTTCAGGGGCAGATCCTGCCGGTCTTTTTTGGAAGGGATTCTAGATTTCTGTTAATAACCAAATATTTTTTAGTATCATTTATGTTACTTTTTTATTGTATTAACAAACATGTTACTATCAAATGTTATTGCTTAAATATCTACATCCTTGTAACATAAACTTAAAGATTACATCAATTCATTTTTTGTCTAATAATCAAAAGAAAGGGAACAAAAGGAAATAAAACTATTTAATTTAATGACAGAACAACATAATGTAACATATGACAAATCAAATTCTTGAATAATTCACTTCCTTTTTTTGTCAACATTCTTTAAGAAAACGTACTTTTCTCATCCATATAGAATGAGTCAATGGCATAGCCTAGGCTCACCCTCTGTGGCAAAATTTTCCCATTAAGAATAAAATCTTGTAAAAATTCGAACTATTTCTTTTCATATTTTTGTTGCACCTATGATTGGGACTGATTGAAATAAGGGACGCATAAACATTCATTAGGGATGCATCTTTGACGACTTTTTTAAATGAGTGTATAATAATGACATCTTACTCACTGTTGCATTGCAGCAATATTGTTATATAACAACACCTGCAAACTAGATTACAGTACAGATAAGTCCCTTCAGGGAAGTCAGTGAGTGATGCTTTAAGGCTTAGTATCTATATGAATATCTTGTCTTTTGAGCAAGAGGTATGTGATAGGTATATAATAGTATAATAAAAGAAAAGTAGACAAAGTTTTAGGTAAAGACGGAAGTTTTGTTTTTAATTCTAACAATGATATTGTTTTTCAATAAAGACATAAACAATAACAGTATCGTTTTAGTTCTGATGAGAAGTTAATTTGTGTTCTATATTCAATTCTGTAATAACTTCACTTGTTGATTGTCAAGGTATAATCATAAGTAGGGGTGGATTTTGATGACCTAATCATCACCAAAAATGATCAATGAAATGCTATTAAAATGTTTTTAAAATGTTCGAAAAGCAAAGAAAAATGATGTAAAAAATTGATCCAAACCATTTCATGAACAACTCAAGCTGTTGGGTAGGTTAACTGATGGAATCAAGGCTTTTTTGTTTTGTCCAAGTGATCTCAGCTGAGCAAAGAAATCAAATAGGCTACTCAGGAATTCTGTGGAGAACATTTGTTGCATCTTGTAAATATTATTTGAAGTAAATAGAATTAAATTAAAATTGAAATTTGTGAAACATGCTTTAAAAATGACTTATTAGACAAAATCGAAGAACAATGCAAAACAAATGTCACATATAAAAGTGTCATTTTGTAATGCCAAAATAATAACAAAATCAATGTCTACAAAAGGCCTTGTTCTATAGAGAAAAGAAAAGAAAATGACATTTCATTAAAATCCGCCCCTATTCTATATCTGTTGTATGAAAGTAAGCGGCATACTGGTGGGTGTAAGAATGTTTGTTATAAATGTAATTATTATATTGTAAAACAAAAATGCAAGTCTTTAATTTGTAACCTGCACAATACACAATAATGATAATTGTTCTTGCAGAAAAATTCTTTCTGTCTTTTAAATTGAACAACCTAGATACGGCAATGGTGAAATTTTCTTGTGTTCAGGGTGGCTGAAACCCATCATTGGAATGAGTTATTTTGTATAATGTACATGCAATAAGTGTTCTATATCTTGTGTCTGTAATAAATGAATGAATGCGAAATATCTGTAGAAGAAAAAAAGGAGTGAAAAGTGCAAATTTTGGAGATAAATACATAATTTGTAACAGTGTATGATCATTTTCCCACAACTGAGTTCACCAATTTTAATATCCACCCTACAATGTGTAATTTCTGTTGCTCAATTTAGAATAATCAAAATTGCATCACTTTAAGTAGGGAACAATACTTGTTTAGAACATTCAGAAGATCTCTCTGAAGTTCAATTTCCATACAAAAAATTTTTACTGAAAAACTTGGAAAATTTTTAATTTATCCCTAGTCCACAGTGAGGGGAAGGAAATTTATATTTGTGTCTGGTGTTACTATAAATTATATTTTATTTAATTCATGGGTCATTCATACACTTATCTTTTTTTAAATCTGCAGCTTCAAACTTTGCTAAAAATTCTTTTGTTAACAAAAAATAAATGTTAAAGAAAACTGTTATTTTTAATTGGTATGGAACAGATTGGAAAACAAGAAAATTTCACAATGTTATTTACAAGTTTATTCTGTAAAGAACCAAAGATTTACTATTTGAAGCATAATGATGAACAGGGAATACTTGTTGAAATGAAATCCATTATGTTTTATTAGAAAAAATAATGATTTTATATTATGTAAACTCAGTTCTGCTGAGTACTTTTATTGTCTTTTTTCTTTCCAGATGGAATTAAGTTCTACCGCTCAGCCAACAACGTGATTTTGAGCCCTGGTAATGATACTGGAATATTAGAACCAAAATATTTTGATAGAGTTGTACATCATCAGAAGTAATGTTTAAGTACAGTAATTTAAGCTTACCTGCTCATAATTCCTGTAACTTGTTTATTATTTATGTACATACTATATTATTTACCACACTTTGTCTTGTACACCACTCTGTCATTTTGCAAAGACTTTAGCCTAACTTGCCATGCAACATATTTATAAATTACGGAAAACTTAATGTGATGTAATCTACATGCTGGGCTAGTTTTATAATATCTCGAATAATAAAGTCAGTTCACCTGTTTGACTAATATAGTAATTAAGGACTTTAGTGCTCGCAGATATTAAAAAAAGAAATATATTACAATTTGCAAACTTCAGGGTAAAAATTATTTAATTTTGAGCGAATTGGCATTAAAGGAATTGAAAAATGGCCAAGAATTACCTTAAAAGCAGTCTCCAAAATGCTACATTTAATATAATATTTCAAGTATTGTTCAGATGCATTACATTCTTCTTAAATGCTTTTGTATTGCGGTACGTGAGCCAGGATGTCATTGGAGTAATGAATGTGAGATTATTGTTACTTGAATCAACAATTTTGTTTCTCAGTCGTGAAGCTTTCCGGAGGGCATGCTTAAGTAAAACTTCAGAGCACAGCTGGAGACAAGTTATAAACTTACTGTGGTTTACTGTTCCACTATGTCAAGTATTAAGTATGTTTTTTGGCTATGTGTGGCTCCATATCCTGGTACCTCCAGATACCAGCATTACTCCTCATTACAATTTGGGTGTCTGGGCAATATGTATCAGCTGTGTAATAGAGATGTGTTGTGAACCAGTCTATCTAACTGCACAAGCATTCCTATTTGTGAGACTTAAAATTGTTCTAGAAACAATATATGTTATTGTTCGGACAGTAACATTTGTACCACTGGTAATATACAGTCCAGACAAAGCTGTAATAGCTTTTTCTCTTGCACAGGTGTTGTCAGTATGTGTATACACTTTTAGTTATTATTTATATTTTTATGTTTACATTGGCAATCGAAATAGACATCTTTTGTCATGCAAAAGAGGTAGTCTTCACTGTCAGAACGAGAACCATCGAATGAATTCTGAGGATGATTTTCCCTTTTGTTCGTTAAGGGATTTTTTGCCTATGAGAATAGAAAATCAACCCATTATCGACTACAGTCTAACTAAACTGACGTGGAGCTTCTTCAAGCAGGGAATTTTGAAGCAAGTGTTGACTGAAGGGGAGAGATATGTTATGACTCTTTTTTCAGTACTGACATTTTATGAACAAGGTGTATACGACATTGTGAATAACTTGGGATCATTAGCTGCTCGCTTCATTTTCCGACCGATCGAAGAATCGTCTTACTTTTATTTTTCTCAAATGGTCGCAAGGGATACTGCCGTCCAAGCCCAAGATCAAAAGCATATTTCAGAAACAGTGTACGTTCTGAAGCATTTGTTACGATGCATCTCTTCGTTTGGTTTAGTTATTTTGGTGTTTGGCCAGTCCTATTCAAAACTGTTACTTTTCTTGTATGGAGGTCAAACATTGATTACGGGCCCTGGACCACTGTTAATGAGAACCCATTGTCTCGCTGTGCTCTTTCTTGCTGTCAATGGTATAACAGAGTGTTATGCTTTGGCAACAATGAACACATCACAGCTGGATAGATTCAACTATGTCATGGCCGGCGTTTCTGTTTCTTTCCTGTTTGTGTCGTGGTTATTTACTACTGTTTTCGGTGGGGTCGGTTTTATTTTTGCCAATTGTTGTAATATGCTGGCAAGAATAATACACAGTATTAAATTTATACAAACTCATTACAAAGGTACTGAATACAAACCTTTGGGAGGTTTAATTCCAAATTATAATTTCTTATTTGTGCTCTTTTTGTCATGGAGCATCACCTGTCTTTCTGAGAGATACTTTTTTGACTCATTTAAAATTATTCATCTTGGGGTTGGAGTTGTGTGTTTCATGGCAGTAGTAATTGTGTGGTGTTATCAAGAGAGGGAACTTGTGAATTTGGCCATCTCCAAATATAAAGAGAGGTCAAAGAAAGAAAACTAAAGACGCTTAAGTAAACATTGCAATTATTTAGTGCATCTCACAATCATGATAGCAAATGTCTGATCTCAATGTGCCATCTCTGAAAGCTTTTCAGTTCAAAGGACAAAGGACTAATAATATTAGCAGCTTAATCTTGATGACGATCATCATTAATAGAATTTGTATTTCATGGCATTAATCCACATAATTGGTTTAGAATATTTGGAGGTAATATATCTCTATTTTCAATTCACTTTTTTCAATATACGGTTCTGAATAACAACTATAATTTTCCATCTTCCAAGATACATTTTATTTTATTTTTTTAACACTACAATTTGAATCTTTAGGTAAATTTATAATCTTATTGTGAGCTCAGTAAACACACATTTATGGCAGTAGATGGTGAATATATTTTTGGGTACCTGACATTTTTTAATATTATATTACACCTAAAAACTTGGTTAAAAAACAAATCTTGCTTCTCAGACGCTTCAATTAACGTTAGTCATGTGAAGTCTAATGTAGACATTACCTAATAGATGAAATTCTGGTTTGTTGTGCATGATCTTTCCAGTTTTTCTTTACCTTATTCTATTACAATTTTCTTTTGAGTATGTGTTATTGTTCCAATAAGACTGTTCTCTGCAATACTTTAATTAATATTTTAGTCGTGAGTATTCCTTCATAAACATATTCCATTCTCAACAGATGTCAAGTTGACAGGTTTGCTCTTGAAAGCAATCATCAAATTAACAAATTAGCAGTATCTATGACACACATCAAAATGGTTTAAAAATTGTTTTGATTTTCCGTTAATGCAAGTCGAATTTATTATTAATATGTAGAACTGCATGTCCATTCATTGTTCCTTTGTAACTTCTATTGTCACTTAAGTTGAATTTTTGCATTATATGAAATGTAATTTCTCATGCAAAACAACTTTGATATATATTTATTTAATTACTCTGATTATACATGTTAAAAAAAGACACATTCAATGTTTCAAAAATGCTATAAAACTTAATTAATTACTCTTGTCAAGTGTTTTTGAAAAATGTTCACAACTGAATTTTTAATTTTTCTTGGTGTGAATTAGTCTTGTAAGTAAGCTCGCATTGAAATTAAGAAATTTCTGTAAGCTTCTCTAGTTCTGTTTGTTTCCACCAGCTACTAAATTGATTTGCTAGTAATAGAACTAGGGGTTTTATGAAATGTGAAATTTATCAACAAATGTAATTTGCTGATCCTTTGTTTTTATTGTCATTTTCTAGAAGAACTGTAAACTAAAATTTGTCTTAAGCAATGTAAGATGTTTCTAAAGATTTTTCAATAGAAAAAAACATTAAAATTTGAATGAAGATCCACATAGCGGAAAAATAGTAATCTTCACCTTCGAACCCTGAATACATAAGTAGGAACTGTTCCAAAGTACATACAGAGTAGCAGATGAAATACTTAAAACATATCAGTACAACCAATTATCTTCCACCAGGATTAGTTATTTTCCCAAATAAATTTTAAAATCACAATAAACTCAAATGTTTCTCTTATAATGAAAGATTTTTTTTCCCCCCAAGATGTAAAATTATTCTCATGATACATGAGATGAGATGAAAAATTATACATAATTATCAACAGCACTTTGAGTGAAATGTTTAAGTTTATGTTTGTGTTGCACTGTTTGGATTGTAAATATAAATTCAAATTGATTTAAATCTTTTTCAGTCTGAATGTCTGAGCACCTTCATAATTTACTTATATACACAATGTAAAATAATGTGAAATTTTAAGAGACCTTCAAATGTTCTTAAATTGAACTTTTTGAAGTTGAACTATTCACCAGTATTGAAATGTTATCTAGTTTTAATATGAACTAAAGGTACTTTTTGCTTCAGTTCAACCTCTATGGCTTTTTAAAGTTCAGATACAGATTTATTGGTAATGAGTTCATATATTTGAAATGTATGAGATTTTGTAACTGGGATTAATGTAATTTATCAAATGATGGAGAAAACTGTGATATTTTTAGTTTGAGGACGTGTCAATGTAATGTAATTTAAAAAAATATTTGAAAAGAATGTTTAAAAACAATATACAAATAAATTGGTGTTGTTTTGAATAAACCAAAGACACTGCTTGCTCACTCTACTGGTATATGGTGCCCTTCAGACTTGAATCATAATTTGTTATTGTATAATATGAGATATATTGATTAATATTAAGTAATTTATTAATATTTTCTGTGTGAATTTGTTTTATTGCTGACAATTATCAGAAAGCAAGAAATATTTTTGTTGAAAATAAAATACAGCAAACTGAAGAAATCCTTTAATGTTTTTTAACATGTATTTCCATTTTCAATAAAAAAATGTTGATTGATTTACTGTGCATCCATTCATACAAAAAAATAATATTGCTCTACCTATTCTGCATCATTGTATCCACATTCATGTTTACAAGATTGCTACTCACATGATAATACTTGTTTTCGCAAGTTTACCCTAGTTTCCCAAAATTTCCACAGTTACAAGAGAGCCCTGTTTTTATTGTTGGGTATTAGTTTCTATCACGGGATATAAAAACTAGTGATATAGCACATACTTTCTCATCTGTAGTAATGGTCTCATGATACTATTTAATGTGCTATATAATATACTATGTAATTGTAACATTTTCACCTCATCAACAAGATATTTTTAAAAGATGGAGGAATATACTCAGCAACTTTATGACAGGGATTCCAATATTGACAGTCATTTAATTGCAAGAAGTTATGAAAAATAACCCCCAATTTTAAAAGAGGAAGTCATCACGGCACTTAAGCTGTTAGAGAATAGGAAATATCCTGAGCCTGATAATATACCCATTGAATTGATAAAAAAAGTGCAGGTGACTCAATTATAGGAAAGATTTTAGATCTTTGCACTTGATATGAAGGAGAAAGGAATGGCCTGAGTGGAAGAAAACCATTTTCATTCCACTACCAAAAAAGAAGACAATAAGAGCCAACAATAGAACAATAACGCTGATAAGTCATGAAAGTAAGATACTACTGCTTAAATAATAAACAAAAGACTTGAACCTTTAATGGAAACAGATCTTTCAATGGTACAAGCAAGGTACAGAAAGGACCTGAGACCAAATAGCAAATCTTTGGTGGATTATGGAAGAGAGCAGTCCATTCCAAAAGAACCTGTATTTATGTTTTTTGGACTTTTCTAAAACTTGGTAGGATGTATCCTCTCTCCAGGTCTATTACACACTGAAAATATCATGAAGAAAGTGAAAGGATGAATTGAATGCAGCTGTAAGAGTTGGGGGACATCAAATCAATAATATTTGTTATGCCAGGTGTGGATCCACGGGGGGGGGGATTCTCCCCCCTCCCCCATATTTTCATTAACTAGTGGTGTGAACTTTCTCACTCATATTTTGATGCAAAACTACAGGAAAAGCATTTAAATGTTCGAAAAAATTGTTCATGACCCTATTTCAAAATCTATCTTTAAAGAACAGATTTCATTAAGGAAAAAAATGTCTAATATTTTAGTTGTAGAAAGATACTGAAAAAATTTAAATGTCTATCACACTAACAAAATAATAAGAAGAAAAGAAAAATTGAGAAAATTGGTTGGTACTTTGGGGGAACTTTACATGAAATCCCTAGAACATTTTCAAATTTTTCAAAAAATGGCCTCATCGATTTTGATTAAATTTTGTTATGGATAGTCTGAAGGTCATTCATTCAGGACAATCGAGGACAGGGCTTTCACGGTCGGTGCCACTATTATTCATGTCTTCCGGGCTGATGGGCCGTGATCCAATTGGCTTTGAACTGCCAAATGTTGCGCCCACAACTAGGGTGGGCATCCTCAGTGGTAGGTCTCGGACGAAGTGTCGGGACGGTGGCTGAATGGCAAACAGCCCGGAAGACATGCATAATATTGACCCCGGCCGTGAAAGCCTTCAATGCTTTATAGTTTGAAGGACAAATACATCTACATACTGACAAATACATAATCTTCATTCAACTAAAATAATAAAGATAGATTTTTTTCTGTTAATAAAATCTGTTCCTTCAATGATAGATTTTGAAATAAGTTCATGTACAATTTTTCGAAAATTTGAGTATTTTCGCATAATTTTGAGGAAAAAATAGTCAATTTTTAATTTATTTAATCATATTTTTCTTAAAAACGGCTCTATCATTTTTGTTGATGGTTAGTCCGAAGGACGTTTAAAAGAATGGCGTAGGTCTCAATTGGTTGGAAACCCCAATTTTTTCGAAAATGAAAAAAGTCAAAATTTGTTCATCTTTCGACAATTACAATTATGAAGATATAATTTTTTTCTTTTAATGAAATGTGTTCATCAAAAACATCTTCAAATAAGGTCATGTTCAATTTTTCAAACACAAGAGTAGTTTTTGCGAAATTTTGGGTCAAACAGGAAATTTTCTTTAAGCCATTTTTTAGGATTTTGCTCTTCGTATGTCACTATAGGTTTGCTAACAAAACAAATGTCCATATTCTCGGTTCGTTCCGCGAACCTTCCTAATCTAAATAGGTATTAGTCAGTGTTTGTCGTTCCAGCATGAAATGGATGACTTGGTCAAATATTGGGGAAAATGAAGCAGTCAGTACATTGTGGTGTCGTGAGCATCGACTCGTTCCCACTCGTGGGATTGTGGGGCTTTATCAACTGCTATTGGGAACAGAGGAAATGGATTTGGAGACAGGGAACAGAGAAGACCCTTGAAAGCCAACGGCGCCCCTTCCGTCATCGTCTCTCGCGCAGTAGTTTGCGCCTAAAGGTTTTGAACAGCCATCTCGTGGAATATTTGTAGCGGAAATGTTTCAAAAGGGTGGGTAGACAAAGAGTATCTGTGCCAGAGAATTTCTTTGTTTGTTACATTCGAGCTTTTGTTGTACGTTTACAAATTAATATTTTATAATTTATTTAAAATGTATTTTAACTGCGGCCTTTAATTGCGTTAAATGTGAAAAGGAATAGATGATCTCGCTTTCAATAATATGATGTGGGAATGAAGAGTAATGCGCGTAAAACCAGAGTAGTTTTGAATATAACAATATATTTAATTATATTTTTGTATCCAATTTTATTTTCTTGCCAGGGGTATCAACAATGCCAATTTGCAAAATGTTTAACCCATACGAATTAGCAGTCATTTATGCATGTTTCAACATTACTGTAACGCCTTGCTGATAAGAGAAGGCGATAATTATGGCCGCAGTTCGATCGCGTTAATATAAACTAATAATTTTATTTACGGCTAAAATACGCATAAGCGTTGGTACATTTATGTAGAACGTGGATACACTGTGGGCTGCTTTCCTTGAACTAAAAAAAATATGTATTTTTCACTCTTCGTTTAAGAATTTTTCAAATCTAATAGGTGTATGAGAGAAATTGTAATATTACATAGATATTAGCAATATCGCGAGAAAGTACGTGCTGTTGTTACACCACTAGTTTGATTAAATTTTGACCTTAGCTTAATAGAATAGCCCAGGTATGAAGTTCGTTAAAAAAGCTGACTTTTTGTAAATTGGAAAAAAAATCAAAATTTTTTCGGCGTCTTCTTACAACTAGTTATAAACATACATTTTCTTAATGAAATGTGTTAATCAAAAACAGAACTTCAAACAAGGCCATGTTGAATTTTTCGACAATAACCTTGAGTCATGAGTATGAGTATTTTGGCGTCAAATTTGACCCGCTCCGAATTTACTGCGCTTTGTGAACGTAAAATGGTGTAGGGAGGCAGTTTGATGCTAGCATGGTGGTTATTTCCACCGCAGATGCTAGGTAAGTTAGAATATGTATATTGTTTCATATTTATTTGTTTCTTTCGTACTTTTTAAGTTTTTGTTATAGGTTTTAATATTAATCTTTTAGAAATTATTGAAAACATATTTTAAATTGCTTCCGTTTGAGTTCAATGTGAAAACGAGCAAATGATTTTGCTTTGCATAATATGTGGGAATGAAGAGTAATGCACGTAAAACCCGAGTAAAGTTGATGAATATGAAAATATATTTTTGTCAATTTTATTTTCTTGCTTATTTGCAAAATGCGTATCCCGTATGAATTGGTGGTGATTGTTCCTTGTTGCAGCCCATTGTTGTAACGCCGCATTGATAATGTCGGCTGCCTTTCGTTCGCGTTAATTTAAACTAATACTTTAATTTTCGGCTAAAATATGCATCGTGCATTGTTACTACATTTAAGTGGAACGTGGATGGACTGAATTCAATGGCAGAAAGCTGTTTTCGTTTCAGCATTTAAATTTTCACAAATATCTACTTTTCAAACATAGTTTGTTTAAGAATTTTTCAAATTGTAGTTGAAGTGTAAGACACAAATTGTCATATACTAATATTACATAGCCGTTAATAATGTCACGAGACTACGTGCTGTTGCAGCACCACTAATTACATAATAAAGAGTAAGTATTGTGAAATAAAAAGCTGTTTTTAAACATGAATTCGTTTTGGTCACTGTTAACAAAAAAATGACATTTTTATTGTCCTCAAGTGTAGTAAATCTCAAGTACTTAGTGCAGTCAGAATCCGTTGTCAGTCCTTGACACCAAAAACATTACTTTTAGTAAAATGTCTGACCCTACGGACATCACATCACTGTCAATAATTACAGAATACACTCCACAATTGATATTTCTCAATCAATCTGGCAACACTCAAGGCCCGGCAAATTTGAACCAAATTTTAATTTACTGGGTTATGTTATGCGCAACATTTTCCAAGAATTCCCAACAAAGATTCCAAACTTTTTATTTAAATTTCTTGCTCAGATATAGTGTGCTTATAAAAATAGTGGAGGTCCACTTTTTAATAAAATTCGTGAATTTTAAAAAATTGCATCAGTTGTTTGGATCCTCTCCCACAAGTGCATTGTTAAAAGATAGAGGGTTCTCCCCTCCCTACTATATTATGAATAATTTTCACTTTAGAGAGATATCACAAAATTTAAAAAAACACAAAAAAATCACTTAAACTAAGTTAACTACTCTTAAAAAAATATTAAATTTTTTTTCTTTATCTTTTTTATACACCACAATGCACTAAACTTTAACTCAATTTAATGAATACTTTTAAGTTTTTTTAAAATAACACATGTTTTTGAAATTTCTCCCACATAGTTAATTCATCATTAGAGGTATTATATAATTTATTTAAGTGAGCACTAATGCTTTATGATTTTGAACTTCAGATTTTTTTAGAGTAAAGGTCAAAATGTTGCATTTTCAGAATTGTTTTGAAATATTTTCCTACGACTTTTCACATTTTTTTCATAACCATAACATGCCCTCTAAGACATTTTGGAAGTTTATTTCAATTCATCTATTAGGAGACCCAAATATTGATAGTGTAAAGAAAAGTTTATATTTTTGATAAAACACAATTTCCTCAGTATAATATTATAGGAAAGAATACCAAAACCAGTGTTAAGTAAATTTCATTCTATAACATTTAACAAAAGTTTATTTTCTGATTACAATTATTATTTTTTCTCCTCTTATATTGTTTTTTAGGAATTATATGACTGATAGGATACAATTTGTAAAAATGCGAGGTTATATTAAATCAGAAAGAATCTTTTGTTTTAGGTTTTCCTCAAAGTCCTATTTGGATTTTTACTATTCGCGTGCACTTTTGTGTTTTGAAGATGTCTGATGTCTTATTTGCAAGATTTTAATGCTTAATGGCTTAAAAAACATTTAAAACGAGAAACTAACATATATCAGTGCCTAAACATTCAAACCCTTTTTAAACATGATGCATTTCTAAGCATCAATTGTACTTCCTTTAATTTTTTCCACATGCAAATGCATAATATTTTCCCACATTCAAAAAACAACAGATTACGAAATCAAACAAGTAACTACATCTAAACAGTTTCAACAATTACACACTCAAGGATTATGATTGTAAATAAAGCCAACCAAATCCTAGGATTTTTGGGAACTTGATTGACTTTATATATCTAAAATTTGTCAGACCAATTTTAATGTTTTCCTCACTTGATGGCCTCATGGTAAGGTTATATTGATTCTTGATATGATGAGTGGATACAGCATATTATTTCTTTGAACTGCCTAGAATTTACCTGATCACAAATATATTTCTATTGCATCACAATAAACATATCATCTTCAGATCATGGAGGCAACTTGCCGACTCAATATTCCATCAAATTAATTTCAAACAACATGGATTGTCTTTTACTTCTACAGAACTGTAATTTTTAAAGTAGCAACCATTTAACACGAGATTGAATACTTTATGATTCAAAAATTAGTCCTTATGAACAATCCATTGTCTAATTGAGTAATTTACATAATCGAGTTAATAACAGCTCAAATTCTAAAATAAGTGAAGTGTCTGAAAGAAATTGTTTTCGAAATATAGTGCTAAAAGGTTTAGTTTAATGATTTGTATTTTAATTACACAATATTCAAAATTCTAATCTAGTATTTAGCCTGCTAGTTTAGTAATTTAACAATATTACTCAGAAGTCACACTTAGATATTATGGTTATATAATACATGTCCATTTATTAAATAAATAAAAACTTTCTGTAGTTGGTTTAATTTTGAGACAGGTTCACCCCCCCCCCCCCATAATGATTGCAATGATAGATTTAAAGCTAAGTTATTGCATGAAAAAATTTACATGCATCAAAAATGTTTGATTTTTACATTATATTGATATTGTTTGTATTCCCCCACAAAAAAACCCTTAACATGTTTACAATAGTACAGATCAAGTCAGCAATCTCTTTAGCACATGGGCATTGGGTGGCGGTGCACCCAAGCATGCAGACACTATTACGTGTAGGCTTCAAAACCTTGGCATGTCATTTATATTTTTAAGTGCATTTGTGGATCGGGGCCCCAAATCTCTGCATATCATATCATATTTGTAATGCTCCTTATCCCTTTGCCTGTCACTCAAATTTACCACAAGCATTTGCTAGAAAAATTTACATGACATTTCTGAACACTGAATTTTTTCTTTACTCATTTGAGATGGGCAGAGATCACAGGAAAATATTTGCGAGTAGTCATCAGGGGCTGACTAAAACATTTTTTAAATAGTCGTGACTGAGGTGATCCTAAATCTTCTACGATAAACCATATTGATGACGTAATTATGTGGGATGTATCAGAATTATTAATCGAAATTGATAAGTGTATTTTCAGGGGAGACATAAAGCAAACTCTCTCTTTGAAGCTGAAACATTGGAATCATTATCTGGGAAACTGTTTCAAATCCTAGTGTTAATAAAATTTTGAAGGAGAGCTTAGTGGAAATGTTTTAAGTTAATTGCAACGCTTGTAACTTTTTTTTTTTTTTGAATAGTAACATTTGACATATTGGAAGTATAAAAAAACATGAAACTTACTGTTCTCATTTTGCTACCAGTTACAGTAGAACTTCCACTTATACAGTTTTTTCAAGGAACTAAAGCGGAAAAAATGAACCAAAAGAGAAAAAAAGCATAAACTGAAATTGAATATTATGAGCAAAAATAACTTCAATATTTGCACTACTTTTTATTAGAAAAGATATTACCCAACAAAAAATTCAAATGCAGTTTAAAAAATTACTAATGAAGAAAAAAGTATTTTTCTTGGCAACGTTGAACATTACATTCCCTCTAGGTTGCAGGTAAGTGCACTAACATTCCAATGATTAGGGAAATATAAAATTTATTCTACAGTTCCGTTCCCTTACCACAGCAAACTGAAATTTTCATAGTTCCGCTGCTGGGGGTGGCCCACCCACGGAACTCACCAGTCCTGACCGCTCAGCAGGACGCCTACGCAGTTCATAATTACAAATTTCATTAATGTGAAGTCGCCTTCAGAGGCCTGAGGCGTCGCTCAGGGGTAGTGCTTTCGAGCATGCCGACTAGTAAAATTCCCGACACTCAGGGTAGGTCACCCCACGCCACCGTGGGAACATTTGAATGTTATAGTCTTAAAGAGACATTTGTTATAATCATATAAGAAAGAAGAACATATAAATGTAAAACGCATATACGAAATAGTTTAGCAAGGGAATTTATCTGGGATGTGGGGATAAAAAACCCACACACATACACACACAAACAAACAAAACGTCTAAACGAGAAAAATATATAAGCGCGAAATGATAAACAGAGTTTCACTGTACATTCATTACTATGCACAACTGATTTCCAAAAAATTGAAAATAATCACACGTATAATTTCAGAGGTAATTGGGGAAAATATGTTAACAAATGTCATTTTTCAGAAATCAATGTTGAAGTTCATACCCTATGAAAGAAGCCACTTCATCATGGTAACAAGTAAACGAAACAAGTTTGCCTTGTAAAATAGTCATAATAGTTACAGCTTTGCAGTGCAAATAAGATTAAATAATGAACTTGTCTCTTGCTTTTAGTGAAAAACACAGCCTTCTAGATGAATTCATTCAAAGAGCATGATGTAAATGAGAGACTCGTAACCAAAAGTATGTTTAAAAAGCATATTTTACAATTATGCATACAATATGTGATCAAAAGTATCAGGATAGTATCAGGTTTTTTGTCCAAAATGGTGATATGGTGTGGTCGTGTTTTTAATGGAGTGGGCTTGTGCTACACAGAATGTGTTATGTGGCGGAATGGTTACATGTCACCAACATCCCTGTAATGGACTGGCCTGCACAGAGTCCTGACTTGAATCCTATCGAACACCTTTGGGAAGTTTTGGAACGCGAACTTCGTGCTAGGTCTCTTCGACCTACATCGATTCCTTTTCTCAGTGCAGCACTCCATGAAGAATAGACAGCCATTCTCCAAGAAACCTTCCATCACCCGATTGAAAATATGCCTGTATGAGTGGAAGCTGTCATCAAGGCTGAGGGTTGGGCCAACACCCTATTGAATTCCAGCATTACCGATGGAGCACCTTGAACTGGTAAGTCCTTTTCAGCCACATTTTAGTGTATATCATTTTGTTGAGAAAAAGCTAATTATTCAAAAAACAAAAAAATCAGACTTTTGATTTATATTTCTCTCATGCTACATGCAGATTGAGAGATGAAAAATTATACATAATTATCAACAGCATTTGAGTGAAATGTTTAAGTTTATGTTTGGTGTTGCACTGTTTGGATTGTAAATATAAATTCAATTGATTATAAATCTTTTTCAAGTCTGAATGCTGAGCACCTTCATAATTTACTTTATATACCACAATGTAAATAACTCGTGAAATTTTTAAAGAGACCTTCAAATGTTCTTATGAACTTTTTGAAGTTGTTACTAGTCAACCAGTATTGAAATGTTCTAGTTTAATATGAAACTAAAGGTACTTTTTGCTTCAGTTCAACCTCTATGGCTTTTTAAAGTTCAGATACAGATTTATTGGTAATGAGGTTCATAATTTGAAATGTATGAGATTTTGTAACTGGATTAATGTTAATTTAATCAAAATGATAGGAGAAAACTGTGATATTTTTAGTTTGAGGACGTGTCAATCGTAATGTAATTTAAAAAATATTTGAAAAGAATGTTTAAAAACAATATACAAATAAATGGTGGTTGTTTGAAATAAACCAATACGACACTGCTTGCTCACTCTAACTGGTATATGGGTGCCCTTCAGAACTTGAATCCTAACTTTGTTATTGTTAATATGAGATATATTGATTGAATAGTAAGTAATTTATTAATATTTTCTGTGTGAATTGTTTTTATTGCTGACATTATCAAAAGCAAGAAATATTTTTGTTGAAAATAAAATACAGCAAACTGAAGAAATCCGTTATATGTTTTTAACATGTATTTCCATTTTCAATAAAAAAATGTTGATTGATTTACTGTGCATGCCATTCCCATACAAAAAAATAATATTGCTTACCTATTCTGGCATCATTGTTATCCACATTCATGTTTACAAGATTGCTTACTCACATGATAATACTTGTTTTCGCAAGTTACCCTAGTTTCGCAAAATTTCGCACAGTTACAAGAGAAGCCCCTGTTTTTATTGTTTGGTATTAGTTTCTATCACGGGGATATAACAACTAGTGATATAGCACATACTTTTCTCATCTGTAGTAATGGTTCATGATACTATTTAATGTGCTATATAATATACTATGTAAATTGTAACATTTCACCATCAACAAGATGATTTTTAAAAGATGGAGGAATTATACTCAGGCAACTTATGACAGATTCAATATTGACGTCATTTAATTGCAAGAAGTGATGAAAAATAACGCCCCAATTTTAAAAGAGGAAGTCATCACGGCCTTAAGCTGTTGAAGAAAGGAATATCCTTGAGCCTGATATATACCCATGTGGAAGTTGATAAAAAAAAGTTCAGGTGACTCATTATAACGGAAATATTTTAGATTCTTTGCACTGAATTATGGAAAGGAGAAAGGAATGCCTGAGTGAAGAAAACCATTTTCATTCCCACTACCAAAAGAAGACAATAAGAGCCAACAATAGGAACAAAAACCGCTGATAAGTCATGAAAGTAAGATACTACTCTTAATAATAAACAAAAGACTTGAAACCCTTTAATGGAAACAGATCTTCAATGATATAAGAAAGGCACAGAAAGACCTGAGACCAAATTAGCCAAAATCTTTTGGTGGATTACGGAAGAGAGCAGTTCCATTCCAAAGAACCTGTATTTATGTTTTTTTGGACTTTTCTAAAACTTGTAGGATGTATCCTCTCTCCAGGTCTATTAGCACACTGAAAATATCATGAAATAAGTGAAAGGATGAAATTGAATGCAGCTGTAAGAGTTGGGCGGACATCAAATCAATAATATTTGTTATGCCAGGTGTGGACACGGGGGGGGGAATTCTCCCCCTCCCCATATTTTCATTAACTAGTGTGTGAAACTTTCTCACTCATATTTTTGATGCAAAACTACAGGAAAAGCATTTAAATGTTCGAAAAAATTGGTTCAAGACCTATTTAAAATCTATCTTTAAAGAACAGATTTCATTAAGGAAAAAAAATGTCTAATATTTTAGTTGTAGAAGATACTGAAAAAATTTAATGTCTATCACACTAACAAACAAAATAATAAGAAGAAGAGAAAAGAAACAATTGGAAAATTGGTCGGTACTTTGGGGGGAACTTTACATGAAATCCTAGAACATTTCAAAAAATGTCCTTCGTCGATTTTGATTAAATTTGTTGCTGGATAGTCTGAAAGGTCATCATTCAGCCACAGTCGAGGACGGCTTTCACGAGCGGTTGCCATATTATTCATGTCTTCCGGGCTGATGGGCGCCGTGATTTTCAATTGGCTTTGAAACTGCACAAATGTTGCGGCCCACGACTACGGTGGGCATCTTCAGTGCGTAGGTCTCGACGAAGTTTCGGGGAACGGTGGTTTTGAATGGGCAAACAGCCGGGAAGACATGACATAATATTGACGCCGACCGTGAAAAGCCTTCAATGCTTTATAGTTTGAAGGACAAATACATACTACATACTGACAAAATACATAATCTTCATTCAACTAAAATAATAACAGATAGATTTTTTCTGTTTAATAAGAATCTGTTTCCTTAATGATAGATTTTGAAATTAAGTTCAATGTACAATTTTCCCGAAAATTGAGTATTTCGCATAATTTTGAGGAAAAAATAGTCAATTTTTAATTTATTTAATCAATATTTTTCTTAAAAACGGCTCTATCATTTTTGTTGATGGTTAAGTCCGAAGGACGTTTTAAAAGAACTGGCGTAGGTCTCAATTGGTTTGAAACCCAATTTTTCGAAAATGAAAAAAAGTCAAAAATTTGTTCAATCTTTCGACAATTACAATTATGAAGATATAATTTTTTTACTCTTTTAATGCAAATGTGTCATCAAAAACATTCTTTCAAATAAAGGTCATGTTCAATTTTTTCAAACACCAAGAGTAGTTTTTGCGAAATTTTGGCAACCAGGAAATTTGTTCTTTTAAGCCATTTTTTTTAGGATTTTGCTCTTCGTAATGTCACTATAGGTTTGCTAACAAACAAATGCCATATTCTCCGGTTCGTTCCGCGAACCTTTCCTAATCTGCAAATAGGTATTAGTCAGTGTTTGTCGTTCCAGCATGAAATGGCATGACTTGGTCAAATATTGGGAAAAATAAGCCAGTCAGTACCTGTGTGTCGTTGAACATCGACTCGTTCCCACTCAAATGCACGTGCGGATTGTGGGGCTTTATTAACTGCCTATTGGGAAAACAGAGAAATGGATTTGGAGACAGGCGAACAGAGAAGACCTTGAAAGCCAACGCGCCCTTCCCGTCATTCGTCTCGCGCAGTAGTTTGCCGCCTAAAGTTTGAACAGCCATCTCGTGAATATTTGTACCGGAAATGTTTCAAAAGGGTTGGGTAGACAAAGAGTATCTTGTGCCAGAGAATTTCTTTGTTACATTCGAGCTTTGTTTGTACGTTTACAAATTAAATTTTTATAATTTATTTAAAAATGTATTTACTGCGGCTTAATTGCGTTAAAGTGAAAAAGGAATAGATGATTTCTTTCGCTTTTTTTCCAATAATATGATGTGGGAATAGAAAGAGTAATCGCGTACAAACCAGAGTAGTTTTGAATATAACAAGATATTTAATTATATTTTTGTATCCAATTTTATTTTCTTGCCAGGGGTATCAACAATGCCACTTTGCAAAATGTTATACCCATACGAATTAGCAGTCATTTATGCAGGTTTTCAAACATTACTGTAACGCCTTGCTGATAAGCAGAAGGCGATAATTATGGCCGCAGTTCGAATCGCGTTAATATAAACTAATAATTTTATTTACGCTAAAATACGCATTACAGCGTTGGACATTTATGTAGAACGTGGATACACTGTGCAGGCTGCTTTCCTTGAACTAAAAAAAAATATGTAATTTTTTCCTCTTCGTTTACAAGAATTTTTCAAATCTAAAGTGTATGAGAGAAATTGGTAATATTACATTAGATATTAGCAATATCGCGAAGAACAGTACGTGCTGTTGTTACATCACTTAGTTTTGATTAAATTTTGACCTTAGCTTAATAAATTGCCCAGGTATGAGTTCGTTAAAAAGCTGACTTTTTGTAAATTGGAAAAAAAATCAAAATTTTTTCGGCGTCTTCTTACAACTAGTTATAACATACATTTTCTTAATGAAATGTCTTAATCAAAAACAGAACTTCAAAACAAGGCCATGTTGAATTTTTCGACAATTAACCTTGAGTCATGCAGTATGAGATTTTGGCGTCCAATTTGACGGCCGCTCCGAATTTACTGCGCTTTTGTGAACGTAAAATGGTGTAGGGAGGCAGTTGTGCTAGCATGGTGGTTATTTCCAACCGCAGATGGCTAGGTTAAGTTAGAATATGTATATTGTTTCATATTTATTTTGTTTCTTTCGTACTTTTTAAGTTTTTGTTATAGGTTTTAATATTAATCTTTAGAATATTATTGAAACCTGTTTTTAAATTGCTTCCTTTTGAGCTTGCATGTGAAACGAGCAAATGATTTGGCTGTTGCATAATATGTGGAATGAAGAGTAATGCACGTAAAACCCGAGTAAAGTTTGATGAATATGAAAATATATTTTTGTCAATTTTTATTTCTTGCTTTATGTTCGCAAAATGCGTATTCCCGTAGTAATTGGTGGTGATTGTTCCTTGTTGCAGCCCATTGTTGTAACGCCGCATTGATAATGAGTCGGCTGCCTTTCGTTTCGCGTTTAATTTAAACTAATAGTTTTATTTCGGCTAAAATAGCATCGTGCATTGTTTACTACATTAAGTGGAACGGGAATGGTCTTGAATTCATGGCAGAAAGCTGTTTTGTTCAGCATTTAAATTTCACAAATATCTACTTGTTCAAACAGTTTGTTAAGAATTTTTCAAATGGTAGTTGAAGTGTAAGACACAAAATTGTCATATTAATAATATACATTGCTATTAGCAATTCACGAGACAGTACATGCTGTGGCAGCACCACTTAATTAATTAATAAAGAGTAAGTATTGTGAAATAAAAAAAGCCGGTTTTTTAAACATTGAATTCTTGTTTTGGGTCCCTGTTAACAAAAAAATGACATTTTTATTGTCCTCAAGTGTAGTAATCTCAAGTACTTAGTGCAGTTCAGAATCGTTGTCAGTCCTGACACCAATAATACATTACTTTAGTAAAATTCTGACCCTAAACGGAACATCACAATCACTGGTCAATAATTACAGAATACACTCCACAATTGATATTTCTCAATCAATCTGGCAACACGTCAGGGCCCCAGGCAAAGTTTGAACCAATTTTAAATTTACTGGTTATGTTATGCGGCAACATTTTCAAGAATTCCAACAAAGAATTCCAACTTTTTATTTAAATTTCTTGTCAGATATGAGTGTGTTATAAAAATAGTGGAGGCACTTTTTAATAAAATTCGTGAATTTTAAAAAAATTTGCATCAGTTGTTTGGATCCTCTCCCACAAGTGCATTGTTAAAGATAGAGAGGGTTCTCCCCTCCCTACGTATATTATGAATAATTTTCAACTTTAGAGAGATATAACAAAATTTTTAAAAAAACCAAAAAAATCACTTAAATAAGTTAACTACTCTTTCAAAAAAAATATTAAAAGTTTTTTTCTCTTATTCTTTTTTTATACACCACAATGCACTAAACTTTAACTAATTTAATGAATACTTTAAGTTTTTTTTAAATAACACATGTTTTTTGAAATTTTCTCCCACATAGTTAATTCATCATTTAGAGGTACTTATTAATTTATTTAAGTGAGCAACTAATGTTTTATGATTTTGGAAACTTCAGATTTTTTTTAGAAGTACAAGTCAAAATGTTGCATTTTCAGAATTGTTTTGAAAAATATTTTCTCGAACTTTTCACCATTTTTTTCATAACCATTAACATTGCCCTCTAGCATTTGGAAGTTTTTTCAATTCATCTATAGGAGACCCAAATATTTGATAGTGTAAAGAAAAGTTTATATTTTTGATAAAACACAAAATTTCCTCAGTATAATATTATAGGAAAGAATACCAAAACCGTGTTAAGAAATTTCATTCAACATTAACAAAATTTTATTTTCTGAATTACAATTATTATTTTTTCTGCCTCTTATATTGTTTTAGGAATTTATATGACTGATAGGATACAATTTGTAAAAATGCGAGGTATATTAAATCAAGAAAGAATCTTTTTTTTTAGGTTTTCCTCAAAGTCCTATTTGGATTTTTACTATTCCGTGCACTTTTGTGTTTTGACAGATGTCTGATGTCTTATTTTGCAAGATTTTAATGCTTAATCGGCTTAAAAAACATTTAAAACGAGAAACTACATATTATGCAGTGCTAAACATTCAAACCCTTTTTAACATGATGCATTTCTAAGCATAATCTGTACTTCCTTTAATTTTTTCCACATGCAAATGCATAATACTTTTCCCACATTCAAAAAAACAACAGATTACGAAATCAAACAAGTAACATACATCTAAGTTTCAACATTACACACTCAAGGATTTGATTGAAATAAAGCCAACCAAATCCTAGGATTTTTGGGAACTTGATTGGAACTTTATATTCTGAAAATTTGTCAGACCATTTTAATGTTTGTCCTCACTTGATGGCCTCTGGTAAGGTTCATATTATTCTTGATTATGATGAGTGGATACAGCATATTATTTCTTTGAACTGCCTAGAATTTAACCTGATCACAAATATATTTCTATTGCATCACAATAAACATATCATCTTCAGATCATGGAGCAACTTGCCGACTCAATATTCCATCAAATTAATTTCAAACAACATGGATTGTCTTTTACTTCTACAGAACTGTTAATTTTTAAAGTAGCAACATTAACACGGATTGAATTACTTTTATGATTCAAAAATTAGTCCTTTTATGAACAACTCCATTGTCTATTGAGTAATTTACATAATCCGAGTTATAACAGCCTCAAATTCTAAAAATAAGTGAAGTGTCTGAAAGAATTGTTTTCGAAATATAGTGCTTAAAAGGTTTAGTTTAATGATTTGTATTTTAAATTACACAATATTCAAAATTCTAATCTAGTATTTAGCCTGCTAGTTATAATTTAAACAATATTACTCAGAAGTCACACTTAGATATTATGGTTATATTAATTACATGTCCATTTATTAAATAAATAAAAACTTTCTGTATTGTTTAATTTGAGACAGTTCACCCCCCCCCCCCCCCCTATAATGATTGCAATGATAGATTTTAAAGCTAATGTTATTGCATGAAAAAATATACATGCATCAAAAAATGTTTGATTTTACTTATATTGATATTGTTTGTATTCCCCGCCAAAAAAAACCCTAACATGTTACAATAGTACAATCAAGTCAGCAATCTCTTTAGCACATGGGCCATTGGGTGGCGGTGCACCCAAGCATCAGACACATTACGTGTAGGCTCAAAACTTGGCATGTCATTTATATTTTTAGTTGCATTTGTGGATGCGGGGACCCCAAATCTCTGCATATCATAATCATATTTAATGCTCCTTATCCCTTTGCCTGTCCTCAAATTTTACCACAACATTGCTAGAAAAATTTACATGACATTCTGAACATGAATTTTTCTTTACAATCATTTGAGAGTGGATGAGATCAGAGTAAAAATATGGTTAGCAAGATAGTTCAGTCAGGGCTGGAAAACATTTGTTTAAATAGTCTGCCTGAGGTGATCCTAAATTTCTACGATAAACATATTGATGACTAATTATGGGGATGTATCAGGAATTATTAATCGAAATTCGATAAGTGTATTTTCAGGGGAACATAAAGCACTCTCTCTATTGAAGCTGAACATTGGAATCATTATCTGGGAAACTGTTTCAATCCTAGTGTTATAAAATTTTGAGGAGGAGCTTAGTGGAAATGTTTTAAGTATTGCAACGCTTGTAACTTTTTTTTTTTTTTGAATTAGTAACATTTGACATATTGGAAGTATAAAAAACATGAAACTTACTGTCTCATTTTGCTACCAGTACAGTAGAACTTCCACTTATACGATTTTTTTCAAGGAACTTAAAGCGGAAAAATGAACAAAAGAGAAAAAAAGCATAAACTGAAATTGAATATTATGAGCAAAATAACTTCAATATATTACGGCACTACTTTTTATTAGAAAAAGATATTACCCAACAAAAAAATTCAAAATGCAGTTTAAAAAATTACTAATGAGAAAAAAGTATTTTGTCTTGGCACGCTTGAACATTACACATTCGCGCTCTAGGGTTGCAGGTAAGTGCACTAACCTTCCAATGATTAGGAATTAAATTTATTCTACAGTCTCCGTTCCCTTACCACAGCAAACTGAAATTTTTCATAGTTCCGCTGCTGGGGGTGGCCCACCACACGAATCCCTCAGTCCTGACCCTCAGCAGCGCCTACGCAGTCATAATTACAAATTTCATTAATGTGAAGGTCGCCTTCAAGGCTGAGGCGTCGCTCAGGGGTTAGTGCTTTCGAGCATGCCGACTAGTAAAATTCCCGACAACTCAGGGTAGGTTCACCCCACGCCACGGGGGGAACATTTGAATGTTATAGTCTTAAAAAAGGACATTGTTATAATCATATAAGAAAGAAGAACATATAAATGTAAAAACGATATACGAATTGTTTAGCAAGGATTTTCTGGGATGTGGGGATAAAAAACCCACACACATACAACAACAAACAAACAACGTCTAAACGAGAAAAATATATAAGCGTGAAATGATTAAAAACAGAGTTTCACTGTACATTCATTACTTATGCACAACTGATCTCCAAAAAATTTGAAATAATCACAATCACAACGTATAATTTCAGAGGTACATTGGGTGAAAATATGTTAAAACAATGTCCATTTCAGGAAATCAAATGTTGAAGTTCATACTCTATGAAAGCAGCCACTTCATCCATGGTAACAAGTAAACGAAACAAGTTGGCCTCTGTAAAAACTAGTCATAATAGTTAACAGCTTTGCAGTGCAAATAAGATTAAATAATGTACGTTGTTCTCTTGCTTTTACGTGAAAAAAACACACGCCTTCTAGATGAATTCATTCAAAAGAGCATGAATGGTAAATGAGAAGCTCGTTAACCAAAAGTATGTTTAAAAAGCACTATTTACAAGTTATGCATACAAATATGTGATCAAATAAGTATCAGGATAGTAATCAGGGTTTTTTTGTCGCAGAAATGGTGATATTGGTGTTGGGTCGTGTTTTTAAATGGAGTTGGGCTTGTGCTACACAGAATGTGTTATGTGGCGGAATGGTGTACAATGTCACCAAACCATCCCTGTAATGGGACTGGCCCTGCACAGAGTCCTGACTTGAATCCTATCGAAACCTTGGGAATTTGTTGGAACGCGACCTTCGTGCTTAGGTCTATCTTCGACCTACATCGATTCCTTTCTCAGTGCAAGCACTCCATGAAGAATAGACAGCCATTCTTCCAAGAACCTTTCCATCACCCGAATGAAAATATATGGGGGGCCTGGTATGAGTGGAAGCTGTCATCAAGGCTGAGGGTTGGGCCAACAACCTATTGATTCCAGCATTACGATGGAGCACCTTGAACTGGTAAGTTCCCTTTCCAGCCACACTTTTAGTGTAATATCATTTGTTTGAGAAAAAGCTAATTATTCAAAAAACAAAAAAATCAGAACTTTTGATTTATATTCCCTTAATGCCTTATTACCCTGTTTTTTGTTTTTTATTACATGAATTAAATGATTATCATAAAACTCTAGAAAGCCCAAATACATACAGTGTGGCTAGTAAATTCCTTGACTGGATAATAAAGTTTTCACAGATTGAAACTGGGTCCAATTGGATTATGGGGAATATTTAGGTGTGCTTTAAAGAAATAATTCATACCATTTCAAACTGGAAACATTATTTTGCAATCAAAACATTTTATTTCACGAAAAATACCTAACTCTTCTGAGAATTTTTCAGATAGCACCAAAACA
>BOPP01000227.1:1511451-1548443 GCA_017312745.1 Gryllus bimaculatus | reverse complement strand
GCACCAAAACATAATTACATGCAACTAAACTTTTGATATTTTGACTCAAAAGCTTTTCTACACATGATGGTAATCAACAGACAGGTGCTAACAAAAACAATGCAGGTAGGAAGTTTTATTTTTGCTGACAAGATCAACAGATGCATTTATCACCAACAATGAATAGACAAGCAAGTACTTCAAAGTCGGCTTCACACCAAACAAAACAGTTTGGCAAAGTAATGATGAATATTTATTGCTGCCAAGTTTTCATTGCAATTTATGCATGACACAGGTATCACGATTTTAAATCATTCACTGTTCATACAGAAGAGGAAGTTCATACATACTGTGTCCATACATAATTACCCCATACTGTGAAGTTCAGTGTTATTTGCCCAGTCTTTAATAGGAGATTTCTTAATGATACACATACACATAAATACAGAAACATAGTTAAGAAATAGTCCTATGCTTTGCTAATTTTAGCTTCACTAGAAGTAGAGCCTTCTGCAGTCAAGTCATTCGTTTGGCGAGTACGGGTCTGGTGCTTAAGGAATTTCATATATTTATTCAGGAGAGTAGGAAGTCTTGTTCTTAAAAACATCATAATATTCATAAAAACCTTACTCTGACAACCAGTGTCTTTAAAAGTAAAATTAATGCTGGGAGGTTCTTTCACAGGCTGAAAATCGCACTGAAAGGATACGATAGGTTCAGCAGGCAAACCCTTGTGTACACAAGCTGCATGCATGACCTCTGAAACCATTTCTTCAATTTTCAGGCAGTCCATGTTCGATGGGATGGTAAGCCCTTTCTGTACCTTCCGTCGTCCCTCCCACAGTCGGTAGCTGCCTTTGCAGTGTAGTGTGTGCATGTCCGTCAACTGGGCGTTGTTGGTCGGCACATGCACATCAGACGGAGCGCCCACCTTCTGAACCTTTGCTGCTGTCTGCTCCGGAGGGTCCTCGCGAACACTCAGCTTCAATATTTTATCAAAAAATCCAATGACAAGTTTATACACTAAACCAACCCACCGCTCAAAGATCACTGCAGGAGTTAATTCAGAAGTGGCAACGTCTTCTGTATTACCTATTAGATATCCTATGGATAAAGTTTCTTCTGCCAAATAGGTCAAAGTCATTTCAGCATTTGATATACAATAGTATGTGCCCTTTGTCTCGACCTGTGTCATTGGCTTTTTGTTGAATAAATCATTTAAAAATGCAATTCTCTTTTCTTCTGGATGTTTTAATACCTCAGCAAAGATAGCAACTGCAAGATCACAATGGGCCAAGAAAGCTTTTAAAGCTTTACTGCCCATACTTGCTGTGAGGTTGTGGGTTAATTCAAACGGATCCTGAACAACCATATCTGTACTTATTCTTAAGCCAAGTTTACCTTCAGGGATATTAAGATATTGTGCTTTTATGGTTTCTGGTAGATTCTCTGGCTGAAGAAAGAGTACTTTAGGTATAGTTGTGGCTGATAAAGTACATAGCACCATGTTATGTATGTCAAAGTCCCTGTAGAACTTGAAAAACCCAGCAAGGAGTTCACAGAGGGAAGACTTATTCTTGGAGGCCTCTATTGCCTTTGGATCAGCTGAAAAGCTGCAAAGCCAACCATCCACCCGTTTTTCCTCTTTGCACAGCTCCTGCAAATGCTGCACTGTTGGCAATACAGGAGGATCCAATTGCTGAAGATAGAAAACAGCAATGGTGACTAGAGCATAATTTGACATCTTGCCGCAGCCCGAAAACTCATGCTTACGGGCCCAGTACTTAATGATCATTAAATACGGATAAACCCGAGAATCAAGAGTTAAGTAATGTTGGATGAGCTGACTATTTGCAACACCCAGCATGTTCTGGAAGGATACATCACAGCAGACTTGAGTAGGCCGATGCACAAATTTTACAATCGGTGTTTTCGCTCGGGTGATGGCTCGTACTCTTCGAAAATAGTTTGAGTTTTGAAGCATGAGCTTCTGACCGATGCGAACTAATTTTTCAGGTTTTGGCAATGCTGAAAGTTCATTGCTTGCAGGAGATTCTGGTTCCACTGTGAACAAATTAATATTACGCACATTAATAATGTCACAAAATTATAATACAATAAAACAACTTTATAGCCTACAATCTCCCATAAATTTTCACTAAGTAATATCCTTAAAAACTTCAAAGTACATTAGACTTTCTTCTAGTGCCTCTCACTATGTTTTGTTTTTTATATTCCGATTGTAATCCCAGAAATCCAAGATTTTTTAATGCTTTCATACAGGTCTTGCCAATATGTAACGTGGGAATTCCTAATCTTTTTCTTTCATCAAACCCTTTAAGGAACATTTTGCTGAAAATGACATTTCATTAAAATCCTCCCCTATTTATTATAATATTTTTGGTTTCTTCATACCAAAAAACAATTAATTAATAGGTTCATTAAATTTTTTGGTAATCAATGGGATTTTGATTATACCTATCAGTCGCAGGTTCATATTCGGCTTTGGACTCCAATCAACCACTTCACCAGCATGGACACCCTCCAAAATTTCATCGTCCCCAAGGAGTTGATACTGTCCCCGTTGGGACCCCCTGATGTATTGTACTGTATTCCCATTCTTATAACAAGTCCAAACTTCAAAGACATTAAAAATTCATAATGAAAAATCACAGAAATTTATTTATCCAAGATTTTACAGAAAAAGCACAATAACTTTCTAAATTACAACATGTTACCCTTATTAACGATCACCAAGCAAAATCGAAGTTTTCAAGTGCAGAAGTTGAAAATAGTTACATAAATGACAATTTTTGAAAAAATATTTAATTTTGAACATGCCTTTTTAAATGTCAAAATGCAATACACAATATTCAGTGCAAGTTTTAGAATCGACTTGATTTTCCACCCCATCATCTTTCAAAGGAATTAAACTGAGGCACTTTTTGTAAATTACTTTTTTTGTCATTGAAATTTGAGAAATATATTTTTATTATCTCAGGTGTGTATGTAGTAACTTCTTTTCCAAAACAAACTGTCACTACAGCACAAACCACAGCATTTTCACCAAAATGGATATTCCTGGATCAATCTGAATGATGTAATGACCTCTTGTAGCAAAAAGTAGCCTTAAAATTAAGGCTACTTAAGAAGGTTTGAAGACATTTTCAAAATTTTCACATACAGGATTCCAAACTTGTTAAAAATATGAGCAGTTTTCTCACAATTTTGAGTGAATTCAGACAATTAAATAGATGTATTTTCTTGTTAAAACTTTTTTTTGCAACTTCATTATAAAAATAAAATTTAAACATACTACAGTTGCCCAACCTTTACATACAAAAAAGATACATGAACAAGTATCAATTAAAATACTGGTTTATTTTTTTGTCATTACAAAGCAAACAAATTTTTGTTTTGTTAGTTTTAATTATTGTCAGTCTGAAGAATTGTGCCACAATAATTAATGTAAATGCTGGAAGGATTGTATAGTAACATTCGATCATTTCACCAATATACTTGTAGGTGCATTATCAAAAATGTATGCGCTCTACTTTCTCGCTTCCACAGTGGAGGGAAAATTATGTAATGCAGCGTGGAAAAACAGTGAATTTTTGGCAGAAAAACTTATTACAGAACAACGGTAAAAAAAGTGGATCAATCCAGATACTAAATTTACTATTAATTAAAAAAAGTCCTCTAACACGTGAAGCCAGAATCCATCTTTCGTGAGTCTCTTATATTGAAAAATCACTTCATGGTAAAATATGTCTATCTGTCCATTTGTGAAGAACGCTAACGGCTAACCCGTTCTGCTGATTTTCTAAAAAATTGTTATTCCTGAATTGATCTTGGCTGATGTTGCGACCCCTTGCATTTAAAACTGTTCTTTTAATTTTGATGATATTTTACGTGGAACTCCTCCAACATTAAAGAAAAAAATTGCTCCATCGTTTTTGATGAAATTTTGTTGTTGGATGGTGTAGGTATCATTTTCATTCTAATTTTTCAAAAATTGCAAAAATTCAATAGGTTTTCGGCATCTTCCTTCAAGTAAAACATTTAAGATAGAGATTTTTTCCCTTAATGATATCTGTTCTTTAAAGAGAAATAATCAAATAAGATCATATACCTTTTTTTTTGTTGTTGTTGAAAATTAAGAGTATTTTTCATGTAATGTTCCTTACATATAGGCAATTTTAAATTTTGTTCCAACAATTTTTTTTCTCAAAAAGCATTCCATCGCTTTTGATGTATCTACACAACTAATACAAAATGTATATTTACTAATTATATTAATAAAATTGTTCTCTTTCATAACCATCACAAATATTAACATATTTGTTATATTTAACATTGTTAGAAATAAAACTGATTCATTAGTTCTTCATGAAAAGCCCCCAAAATACAATTTCTTTCAAGCCTGAAACTTTGAGAAATTATTGAAAACACTCTCTACTTGTAGTTAATTTATTTAGACAATAACATATGCTTTTTACAGGCACCAAAGTATTAAATAAACAAGATTTTTTAAATTCCATTATGTTATAAATAGAGCCAGGAAGAAGAGATGATAACTACAGATGCCATAAACAAGTGATGTGAGTCAGAGGTCAAATGCCTTTAGATCACCCACTTCCCCAAGCATGTATGAAGTGGTTGTATGCCTTTGTCTTCCACAGTATGGATGTAAGGAACATAATTATACCTGGGACAAACCCATCTTTAATTGCAACTTAAACAACTAATCTGTACATTAGTTTGATGTGGGTGACCTCTAAGTCCTTCTTCATCCACTCCTCCTCTTAGAAGATTCACCTGAACACATAATTAAACATTTATTTATAATTTACTAACGAAACTGAACTCCATAATCAAATATTCTACTGTATGTATTAGCACCATAGTAAGTAACTAACTTATTCTATAGTACACTTTCTAGTTCACAATGCCTGACAACATTAATCACTATGTAAATATTTCTAGAAATTTAAAAGCGTTAGCATTCATTTATATAAAGTTTCCAGTAAAAAATAATTTTTTTAGTTCTTATTGTATTTCTATGAAAAGTCTTTAAAGCTGTTTTTTTTTCTCGAACACAATAGCTTCTGCTTAAAGCAAATTATATGTTTCACTGTCTCAAGTAAGTCCTAAATTCAATTTTTTTCAAATTAAGACTTACAAGAAATGTTCAAAATTTCATCACCTTAACGTCTTTGAATACACATTAAACAGTAACAGATGCCCATGAAAACAGTAATATAACACACACGCACACCAAAAAAAAACAACTTTGTATTATAATTTACATAATCTTCGTAATTACCTGTATTTAAACTACCACAAACTTTAATTTTAACTCCTATGTACATAATAATAATAAATTGAGCAAGTGATAATAACCTTTACGTAAGTATATTTTATTGGCAGGTGTCTTTTGTGTAAAATTAACTTTTTCTGTCACAGTGCAATTTCTCTTTCCAACTTGCACATTTCCTCTTTCTTGGATGACCAACTGATCCTGGTGTTTATATCTACATTTGTTAATGGAATCAACGCCAATCTGAAAATATCTCTCTCCTTAATAATCATGGTTTTTCTTTCTACAGAGTTTATCAATACCTTAATAAAATATGTTGTGCATAGAGTGACTTCACTTACCTGTAAGTACTCTGCAAATTGCAAAATCAATTCTGATTTTGTGATGTATATTTAGTCTTCACCTGCTTCTTTAAATTAATATATTACAAGTTTAAAATTTACTTTTGTAACAAATCCTGGAGGCTGATGATCTTGTAGGATTGCAAATTTGGACTTTGTGGGTCTGTGGATTTGGCTATAGCTAATTATAATTATTTCACTAACTTCTAGCAACTATTTGAATGTAAACTTATTAACAATAATTAACTACATACATCTTAAAATAACAAAATCTAACTTCAAACTAAGTAAGTAAAATTAAGTAACTAAAAGCTCACGCAATATCCACTACATACTGCAGAACAAATCCAAATGAAAGTAATGGATCTGAAAACACCAAGACTAAGTCCTCATTTCAGAAAACGTCAATGGAGAGGTAAGTACAATAAAGGCCAGATTAAACATTTCGTTTTTGCTGCCAACTCGCCGTCAAAAATTAAGACGACTTGCAATATGGAATCATTATATTTTATTAGTAAATAAATATTTGCTGATTTGGAGGTTAAATATTACTCACTTCTAGCTTGTCCTTTCACAATTATGGGAATAGTGTAGGGAAATAGTATAAAAACTTTCAGCATCTAGTGCCAACTAACTTTAAGCATTATTATGTACACATTAGGACTTTATATTCACGTAAACAATACAATGATTTCTTGCTTTGATGAAAGTTGCTAAATAATAAAATCGATTGTCCCACTTTATTATCAAAACACAATTGGAAGATACCACAACTAAGTACTAGAAATAATGATAAAATTACATTTTTTGTACCATTTGCTAAATCTAATTTAGGCTTACATTCTCCATTATGGCAAATGAGTAAAATGGCTAATGTGAAATTACTGTATTTTTTATACCAGAAACTCACTATATTAGATTTGCTAAAATTAAGTGTTTAAATGTATTTAATTGATATTAACACTACACATTTTGTTACATATTGTATTTTGGGCAATTGCCTGTTTAATGAATAAATGAAATTATTATAATAAATTTACTATAAGTCAATCATAGATAAAAACAGGAATTAATAATAAATTGACTAGTGTATTTTTAATTTTCTACGCAAATAACAGCTACATGCCTGAAATTAATCTGCTTGTTAATCAAGTTGTTAATTAAGTGCCTTGCATAATTATTATATCAGGTGGAAATTTTCTATAGTTTAACCTGTTAGTTGCATCTCCTATTGTGCTCTACAGCCCATACAATACTCCTTCCTTGTATTTTTTGTAACCGATATGAAATATTATATTATTGCAATTTTTCCCTGAAAAAAATTATCCCTTTGCTCTTCAGGTAGATGAATTAGTGATAGCCATTCATTTACCAAGCAGCCTGATGTGTGTGTACCAATATTTGAAATACAATAATTGGAACCTTAGAAAATACTCATGATTTAACTCAAAATTACTCTAAAAGCACTAATTCCACAAAAAATGTAAATGAAATGATTCAAAGTTCTAATGTTCAAGAACAGATTGCATTAAAAATAAATGCCTAGTTTCAATACTGTGTAAGAGAAGTTAAACAAATTAATTTTTTTTTTTTTTCTTCATTTCTTAAGTTTTAATAAAAATTGTTGGGGCTTCATCTTAAGTACTCTCAAATATTACAAAATCCATTTTAAATTTGAGCACAGAAGACATGCATTCAGATCAACTTGGAAATAAGCATTTTGGTGAAAATCCAATGTACAATATAGGGCACCAGCATTGTTCACAGAGACAAGACAGACATATTTGAGAAAAATCACTATTTCAATATTAAGGACTCAAAAAATGTGGATTTTGATGTTACTGTGTATTAGGATATAATTTACTAAATATAGAAGAAAGAAAAATCCACTTTTGCAGTACCGGAAACCCTCAAAAAGTGTTTTATGGTTGAAAAATAAGCTCTTTTTCCTGCCGCAACACAAAACTTTCATTTACTAAGAAGTAGATATGAGAAATTAAAAACCAAGAAAATATATAATCCTGAAATGAGATTTAAGAAAGATTACAATGACAGACTTTCTGTACAAACATATAATAGTAACATTTAATTATAAGTAATCCTGCAAAGATAGGAGGGGAATTCACAAAGTTCTCAGCAAAATAAGCATTTGTTTCAGTTTCAACCACATAAATTCATCAGAATCTTCAACTCAAAAGCTATTTTTTCAAATTCCGGAACAGAAAGAAATCACTGGGCGGTAAATCAGGCAAATATGGTGGATGGGGAAACACTTCGAAGCGGAGGTTTTAAGTTTTGCAATGTCAATGCCAGATGAGTTTGAAGGTGTACTGTCACAATTGAACTTTCTTCTTTGCAAAATGTACACATTAACTTTAATAGCAACTTCCAGTAGGTGCAGCCTAGTTCTACTCCCCAGTGATAGTTTTGCACTTCTAGAGGTAGTTTACAAGTGCCTCTCCTTCAGAATCCCAAAATATCGTAGCCATAATTTTCCTTGTAGATTGAGCCATTTTTGCTTTCTTTGGCACTCTTTCATTTAAGCCCACACATTTTTTTTGGCTGTTCCTTTCTCTCTGGCATGTGATGATGAATCCGTGTTTCATCTACTGTCAAACAAACTCACTGGATTGTCTTTAAACAATAGTAAACACTGTTCAGGAATGTTCATTCAAATAAGTTTTATGTCAGTCATTAACAAACATGACATGCAGAAAGATTTGTCATACCCAAAACTTGATGCTAATTTTGTTGAGATTTTTGGGCATCCTAAGTGCTCATCTTCTTCAAATCGATGAATAACCGTATAGAAATTCCACATTTTTTGACCTTTGAAAACAAAGGAGGTGTATCCTACAATGATGTCTAATTCCTTTTTAATGTCTGTTGGGGTTAAACCTTTCAAAATGAAGAATTTTATTATAGCTCTTAATTCAATTTTCTTCTTTTTTTAAACACAACTTGACACACTTCTCTATCTACTGAATCACAGGAAGAAAACAAACGAATGTGCGTGATTCAATCTTTACAACGCTCCATGTAAAGGATCATAGACAATTCTTATCAAAAAATCTTAGCTATCCTCACACCATATGTGGGTTAGGTCACGAACTTTTAGAACTTCCCTCTAATTAAACATCATATCTCCTTTCGGTAAACTAGACGTCAAGTGACCCAACTCCCTTTTCCTTGTGAAACCATTAATACTACATAAAACATTAAAATTCTTGACGAAACTACATTACCTACTTACATATTTCCACGTATACATCTATGTCACTCCCTTTCATGTTTAATCCAGTTCTTGTAGATCCAAATGGGTGAACATTTACTTTAGGAAATCTTATTTCAAATAACGTTTTCAAGTCCCCCAAGACATGTTCATAAAGTGCTTTCTCTTCTGGCGAGGCCTCCAGCTCACGCAACAGGGCTCCCAATGTGCCTCCAGATGTAAGTACAGCAGACACACGTTTATTATCGATGCCAGGCAAGGTGGGCTCTAAAAAGAAGGTACACTCAAAATGAATTTGCCTTTTGGCACTCGCACACGAAAACTTAGCAGGAGAACCGTGCTAATTCGAACTGTGCAAATACAAAATTTCAGATAATCTGAGCAAACTTCAGGATGGAGGAAATATATTAAAAAAAAAAAAAAAATGCTTATTTGTAGTGTATTTTACAATTACTGCATATTTACCTTTTTGAGAGGCAGGTGATGCTGCTGCTGTTGCGGTTACAGCGGTTGTGGCTGCAGGTTGGTGAGCTGGGGTCATCAACGGTCGTCTTCTATTGATTTTTAATCTTCTGCCATTGAAAAATACACCTCTTTCATTATTTAACAATGAATCTGCAACAGATCTGTAAAATACAATACTTCAATTAATTGGATTGAATGAGAAATATCACATTTCAAAATTCAATCCATATTATTAACAATAGACCTTGTTTGTACAAATGTGGTATTTGCCACTGTTCCATCCCAGAACAAGACGCAATACTACAAGAACTAAACAAAACTAGATCGTAAAAGATTTTGGACACTAAAGAATTTGTTCGAAGTTCTGACTTCTATCATGTCAGTTATAATATTAGGCAAGCTTTTTAAATTATGTATTTACAAAATATGCTTCTCCGGAGAAATAACAACTTGTAGCCCTTCTTGCAACCTTTAACTACGTCTCTAAAAAATATATAATTTCGAATTTAATAGGTTTACCATTTATCCCTCATTTTAGCTCAATTACCATCTTCAAGAGTTGTGTCAAAATGACAAAATGATTATTCTTGTGTTGTTGACTTGAAAAATTTCAATCAATAACCAACCACACATTCAGCACGTCTTCAACCTCAAATTGAGACCAATCACATTCCCAAACCAAACACTTTGTAATTGAAGCCAGATATTGATATTCATTCAAAGCACATTCAAATGGAAAGCATTAAATAATATGAAAGACAAGCTTTTGATTCCTTGATTTACTGGTATTAATGGGTTTTGGTTAAAAACCCAAGGAAATTTATACTTTTCCTCCTCCTCCTTTTTAATCCTCACCTTCTCCACAATTTGAACATCTATTCTCAATTTGAATGCAATAATTCGTATGATTATGCATGATTTAACAATATGAGGTTAAAAAGGTGTAGTTGGTTGAAGATAATATTTTGTTAATAGGTTTTGAACATGAAACCTACACAATTGAAATTGGTTACATTGAAGAATCTCCATAACAGGGTTTTAAATTATTGGGAGCTGTGGGGAAAGATTTTTCATTTTTTTCACATTTTTCCCAACTGCTTGATATAATGCCTAGCCCTTAGTCTGTCCTCACAAATAGTTTGATGAAATACTAACCAACAGAATCTTTTGGCAAAAAAATAATTTCTCTGCACACTCAAACTTGTTACTAGAGAGAGGATATTTTCAAAGTTAGGGTTTCTCTAAAGGAGAGATAGAAGGCTCAAGGAAACCTCATTTAAACCCATGGCCATAATTTAAAGATTTCAGAACATGGTTGAAGACACTGGGCATTAAAATCTTTTAAATTTTTGGGCTTATAACAGAAACATCTATCTTAAATTTAGTGTCACATCTAGTGACTACTTTGCCTAGAATTTATTGTTGATTTTGAAAATGTTTTAAAATGCAAGTTTAAAATCAATTTTCATACAATTTTGGGATATTATTGCCCCCATGGAAATATCCAAATGCAAATATTTTAAAATGCACTATTTTATTTAAAAGAGTAATAACTTCTCTTGATGTCAAATTAAACTTGCCAGATGCCTGACTAACTCCATCCACCATTTCATAGCAACTCAACCATCTTGTGTTATTTAGATGATAATTAAAGGAAAAATTAAGACCATCACCCCCACTTTCAAATACATCAATCAAGCATTTTACATTTTCAAACTAATGTAATTTTGTTAAGAAAAGAATAGAAAAGCAAGCTATACATAGCATTGAACATGATGATCAATTTACAAAAAACATGGATGACAGTTGAGCAAACAACAAGGCACTCAATTTGCTGTTCATCATAAACTCAGAACTACACTGCACATGAATCTTCAGCGATTTATCTCTACACTTAATTTACAGCACAGCAATGATTTACTTTGGAGACGTATGAAACAATATCATTAACACTTCTAACTTATTCTTCAATTTATTAAAACTTGTAAATGAGTAAAACACACTTCTCTCTGTAAGTGGCAAGAACAAAGCGTTTGTCAACATTGTGATAAAAATCAATGATTTCTCCAAAGCGCTCCAAAAATGTCTGTAGGTTTTCTGATCGAATCTTGTGGGGGAAACCTGTGAACAAATGAAACAGTTGTTAGAACCTTTGAATGCCGATAATACAAATTCACTCGTTTATAACTAAGAACCTGCAATGAATAGTCCATTCTCCTCCCGTTTGCGAAGAACTTCTGCACGATGCTGATTGTATTGATGCTTCTTCCCAGCAACATGAATTTCCCAAGTTTTGAGGTCTCCAAACTCGATATTACACACAGGGCATCCGAACTATAAAACAAGCGATTTTTACGACGCACTTAATTGTCAAGTTGTAATATGCCATAACCCTTCAAGAATACGTAGATATAATATATAATTACTCTGTAAGATAAGCACAAATTAATGTTTATAGGTTAAAACATACCTTTCCTTTATTCATTGTTGTCAATGTTTAATAAAACAGCATTAGTTGGAAAAATTATACGATTCAAATTATTATCCGAAATGCAATTCGATGCCAGACAGCAGCATCAGTGCGAATAAAATTGGCCCATCGCTAAAATGTAGCATTTGAAACGTATCAAATCACCTACACCAGCAAGTTCACGTTCTGCGACTGTAGCAGGACTGTAGTTCCACGAGTTCCACAATGCAACCACACAACACTGGTAAACATACACCTAACGATGCATTAATAGATGTTCTTGGTTAACCCATGATCACAGAATAAATACGTTATTTGCCCAAGTTGTCTATTCTCAATTTAATTATAGTGACTTCTGAAGTTCATTTAGCTGAGACTTGGTTACCCAATCGGAAGTTTCAATACAAACAATAACACTAAATTAAAACTATTCCGATTACATTACTGCGCTAAGCACATCACACATCAGAAGTCACTGTAATGAGTCAGGGGAATGTTAAAAAATCATGATCATGGGATTCATTATCGTTCCAGAGAGTATTGTATCCGAGAGTGTGTTATATATCATTCTGTAAACCATAGTGGAAGTTTTTCCACCATGCTGTAATGGAAGGACAACGGTATCATGGATGAATAGTGTTAATTTTGACGGTATGCTCGTTTTGCGGTTTCCCCATAAACGTCGTGGATGGAATGAAAAATAAAGAAGCATTTACTCATATTAGCTTTTTACGATTTTGAGCATTTGGTCTGAGTAATTTTTCGGACCAGTGAGCATAGGTAATAAAGCGTAAGTAGATAATGTAAATTAATTAAAACTAAGTTTAATAAAAGTCTATAGTCAGACATTACTTACATAGTAATTCTTAGCGTGATGTCCGTGTCAAGTATATTCACCTAACGCGCTTATAATTCTGGCTTTGATTTCCAATAGGCACTCGAGATTTTGTATTTCTGCATTGAGACACTTGCCAGTACTAGAATTAATATAAAACTAAAACTAGGTTTCAAAAATACGATGATCGCACTTCAGCACTTTGCAACAAGTATTATTGTACACACGTTTTACTCTAATCTTATAATCTTACTTGTTATTGCTATTACTACTAGTGATATTCTAGTCAAATTCTTTTATTTCAAAAATTTCACTAACCTGGTAAATATTGCTATCTTACAAACACCCATATTTACAACAACGCTTGCAGAATAACTGCAATAATTGCAGTTTATGCGGCGAAGATTAATACACACACCTTGTACAGCAAAAAAAGGGACAGAAACAGGGACTTTCCGCCAGAACTGCCAACTTCACACCAAGGACTCGTCATATGTTCATTTTGAATCAACAAACCTAATATGAAATGAAAATAAATTCCCCAAAATCATAAATAATGCATTTAATACTCTCTAAAATTGAACTTGTGTACTTTCAATAACACGCGAAAATCAATTAAGTTGCAACTAGTGTTCCAAGAAAGAAAATTGGTATTCCCGTCGGACGGCGCACCGGGCCTTGCGACAGGGCCGCACCAGCGTGCGTCACAATATTGGCGGGAATTTTAAATGCAGCTGGAAACCGAAACTATCATTTTCTTGCAAGTCATTGTAACAGATATGAATTTTTTTTATTATTGAATCTTTTATTTTAATTGCACCTTCATCGTGTTAGTTTTGGTTGGTCATTGTTGAAAAATGTCACTTTATGCCGCTTTCAAAATCTGCCTCAACACTTCTCTCTCTCCACGCCACATGGCGACCAACGTCTGGTCTGACGTTTTCACGGAGATTATAATATAATTTGAATACTGTGAAGAACGGGTAAGAGAACGGCGCAGATATCATATTCGTTAAAAATCCTGGTTTTTCGAAACTTGAAAAATTCAAACTCTTTTGCCACAATTACAATTATGAAGATAAACGTTTTCTTAAAAGACTTATATTCATTAAAAACAGGAATAAAAATAATGACATGTTCAATTTTTCAAAAACTTCAGAACTTTGTGTCAACCATACACAGTTTTTATTTTCTTTAAGATCTGTTATTTTCTCAAAGCAGGTAAATATCTATCACAGGAGATACCTCGACCTCCTGAGAAAGTTAGAAAGCAAATTATTGAGAACGTTGCGAAGGCATGACTGATATTCCAGAGATTGGCATTGCTTCATAAAATCTAGTGGCCGAATTCGTAAGTAATACCCCCACTCTACCCGCATTTCTTCAATCCATCGTCCAAGAAAAGTTGCGCGAGTAATATTAGACAAGTCCTAGCGCAGTACTTTCGATTAGACGAGCAGCATACCTCGCTAATTCAAATTGAATAAGAGATGTCATGCAAATGTCATACTCATGCAACTACTTTACTCACGATCAATCTGCTTCAGAAAGAAAAAATATGTCATCCCAATGCTGAATAAAGATTTATTCTTCCTCTTCTTTGGAACACAAAACCGGATGATTCGTATAAATAGGTTCGCGTAAAATTCGGATCACTTTTCATAAGCTGTAACTATTTTGCAAACGTGGGTGGTTCGTTTCTCAAGGTAGATTAACTACAAAGTCGTCGTATGCTTCAATCGCAGGTTTCTTCAGCTTTATTGTCTTCTCTGGTGTTTGCAGTAGTCCCTTCACCTCTTTCCTGAGCTTGAATACACTGAAAATGAATATTCCAGTGAACTTTGCCGCAAGTTCAGCTATTTGCTTCACTGGTCACCAGGGATTCCTATGCAATAACGAATTGAAAACGTTCAGAACGATGCGTTTTCCACCACATCTAAGAAAATTTTCACTCGTGTTTAATTACTGAAGGCCAGCCTCACTCATTCTAAAACGAACGGAATGGCAGAGCCTCGCAGGCCGGTCAGCGGCCCACGCGCCTGACCCATGTCAGTCAGCACGTTCGTGGGCTCATCTGTCACAATCACATCGCCCAACTACACGTATGCATTTAACAATGGTCTCCTTTTATGAAAATGACGCAATAGGTTTGACGTAAGGTAAATTTAACGAAGGATGACAGACAAATTAGTTGCGTTCGTAGGCTTCCGCGGACGGAGCCAATACATTTTTGGCTATCCGAGATGAGCCGCGTCTCGGTCAAAGGTACTGTCGTTTCGGCCATCTTGCTGAGACCTTCTTCAGGGCTATACTGCTGATGTCTATACATTCTTGGCTATCGGGGATGAACCCCGTATCGGTCAATTGTGCTGACGTTTCGGCCATCTTGCTGAGGCCTTCTTCAGAGCTATACTACTGATGTCTATACGTTCTTGGCTATCCGGAATGAGCCAAGTCTCGGTCAATTGGGCTGACGTTTCGGCCATCTTGCTGTGACCTTCTTCAGAGCAATACTGCTGACCTCCTCTTGAAAATAACCACAGAAAATAGTGTCCACCAACAAAGACCACCAACAAAGACGAAATTGTCCAAGACAATTATAAATCTCTAGCAACCAAAATCATAAATGAAGATGATCTACTAGTTAATAATGTCAAGTTCCCAGCCCTCCAAAACAGAGCTCTAACTTATATTTCATCAAAATCCAAAAGAATTCAATCTGAAAATGGAAATAATGAAATAAACAAACAACGAAAGAAAATATCTTACCTAACTGAACCCATTTACAATTCATTGAATCCAACACTGAAAAATTTTCACTAAATTGTGTACAAACAAAACATTATTTTAGAAAATTCCCTTTGTTCTAGACAACCCTGTCTCCACAGCAAAATAATTTTGCTGATGACCTCCAATCCATTACACATGTCACCTACCCATTATTCACTGAAATAGCCATCAAAACAGGATCAGTAGAATAATTAACAAGCTTAAATTAGAAATTCATCAATCAATATAATATATTAAGATACATAATATATTCATCAAGCAACATAATATATTAGAGAACATTTTCTTGCTTTAGAGATTGATATTAACACCCATGTTGAAATTGTTGCTATTTGTGTTCAAGTTCCTATCATTCTCACCATATGTGACTCTTATATTGCCAACAGTTATTTTTTAAAGTTGATGAAATACAAGATATCATCGATGAGCTTTTTAAACCATTCATCATACTTGGAGATTTTAACAGCCGCAACATAGTGTGGGGATCCAACAATACTGATTCAAGGTATAAAATAAATAATAGATAAAAAAATGTCATTGACGGAAATGAGTTACCATTTAAATACTGGACAACCCACACATTTCAATATTAGCACTGGAACTTTCAGGTCTATTTACCTAAATAATGGAAAAGATTATTGATGCTACGATAAGATGGTTTCTTGATATTCATAAGTGTATCCATGACAACCAATGCGGATTTAGACCTCCGCATTCAACCAATTCCCACCTAGTCAGTATCTGCAAATACATCCACCAAGCTGTCGTCAACAATCAACATATAAAAGCAGTCAGCCTCACATTGAGAAAGCACACGATATGGTTTAGAGTCACCGCATCTGCCCAATGACGATTTGTAATCCACGCTTCTGTGAGTTATTGTTTTATGTGTTGTTTTGCGCTTAGTGAACATAAATTTGTCTTTTGAAGTGAAAATGTAGTTAAAGATGTGATTTAATTACTAAACGTAATTTTTACCCCAATTGTTTTAATGTAGTTATTATGAATAGTTTCTGAGAAAAGGAAAAACGAAATCCGTCAAATTAACATGGGAGGGATAAGTCATTCCGGAGCATTTTAACGAGCTGTGAATATCAAGAAATCAAATTTATAATAAGACGACCATAGTAATGAGAAGCTACTTCAGAACTTCTTGAATGACTAAGCTTATAGCCTAAGAAGAGGAAGAAGGAGAAGTCCCCAACAACACTCTCTAATGACTAATGAATAAAGATCTGATCCGAGAGCTACAAGTTCTGCAAGAAGGGTGCCTATGTGAGACTTGCAGTACTTCATAATTGTCAATTTAAAATTTATCGAATCTAATACATTACTTACTGCATTATTAAATTAATTGGGCAATTCCCCAATAAAAATATCAGAACAACTTGTTTCCATTATATAAACATCCGTTGTATTGTATTAAAAAAGCAATGTTCATATACAAAGGCCTAGACATAAAAATACCTAAAAAATACGTCACTACAAACATTTTATTGCGTTAAATAGTTCGTTTTAGGGCTTTTAAACGTTCCATATTTAAAGTCCATAATTTTAAATATAAATATATCAGTAAATAGCTTTTAAATTTAGCTATTACGATTAAATAACTCATTTTATAATTCATGTTAACTATACATTTTCGCAAATCTTTTCGTTTTCCCTTATGAAGCTATAAACATCGAGAACGAAACATGGATATCTGAAACACTAGCAAAAATGCTATATATAAATTGAAACTAGCAACAAATACACCCAAAAAATTACAACTATTTAAAAAAAATTATGCAAATCGAGTACGCAAACACATAAAATTAAACCTAATATTAAGTAAACAAAAGTTTCTATGAAGTAACAATACTAAAAGGTGAGTTTAAGTTTTTATTTATTGAACATCTACAGTGATTAATTCAACAAATATACCACTACGTAATTAGAAGCAGCTTGTAATGAAGCCGAAGCAGCCGATGTGTCCGTCCTCGTCCTCTCCATGGCGAGCCAGCAGCAGCCGTCCTCGCAGCGCGTGCCGCACAACGCGTCCAATGCGGGCGAGAATGCTCCCTCGGGGGTGGGATTACGCGAGAATGCATCGGCGGCAGATTCTCGCTCATTAATATGCATCTTCAAATGAGAGAGAACACAACATACATTTCGTTAAACCACATTTAAAGTATCCTGGCGTCTCTCTAATTCAAAATTTTCAAAAGAGAATCTACAAACCAAACTAAGGAAAGTTAAGAATTTAAGGGGTCAAAAGAAAACAATATTTAAACTCAAAACATACAATAGTTCACAAACGAGCCCTGCTGCAGTATTCACAACATATACTTATTATTGTAATTTAAATTTTATTATCTGTATTCTATAAGAACGATTGAATATGGAAAGACTAAACAAAGGAGACAGAAAAGTTAAAAAGAAAAAAAATGGTTTCAAAAAGCCACTCACTTCATCTCTAGTGTGTTCGCTGAAGTAGTCCCCTGAATCCAAGTCAAGGAAGCCCTTGTTTGAGCTATTGCATGAAAGTGTCTCATTAGTTTGGCGCTCATTGTCGAGAACAATATTTTCTGTGCATGTATTAAAAAGCAAATTGACAGTGTCGAGTGATTCACGGTCATTTTCTTCATCGATTCCTTCATTGTCATGTTTATGTGGAGAAGAATTAGCCGATGATGCAACCGGAAAAGATTCATTTGCACTGTTGATCTTCACATGTTAGAAAATAAAGATATTAATTAGGTAAAAGTATTGTAAAAATGCGTTGGTTCCACTAAAATATACAAATTCAAAAGAAATTAAGGCATTTTGAAGCCTATGTAATTATTTAGAACTTGTCAATAAATCTATCATTATAAAACTACATTTATGAAGTATATACAAAGAATTTGTTGGGAAAAACTGTTAAAATTCCATTGTTTAGCACAAGACAATTCCTGCACTAGCGTATAGAGCGCATCACTAGTATTGTAATATTTATATTTTATTATGTGTACTAATTGCGAATTAGTGTATCTGGACAAATTACTGTGCTTGGAAGACTGAAACTGAGTTAAAAAGCAGAGTACGATTATATTGTGTTTTGATGAAAGCGTACCTCACAGGACTGTCAATGTGTTTGCTGGAGTCGTCGCCAGAGAGTAGGCAAATAGGCTCTGCAATGAGTTCACGGGAGAAATTCGTTCATTCTTCATATCATCATTACTTTAACATTCATCGCCGAAGACAATACTTTCTTTGGTTACTTCACTGATTTCTCCATTATCATTTTTACGCGGAGAAGAATTATAGGATGGTGCTACCGTAACTGATTCATCTGCACTGCTTTACATCTGTAAATGTTAGAAAGTTCACATTTTAATCAGTTAAAAGTACAGTAAAAGAGCTGATTTCACTGAAATTCACAAATTCAAAAAAAATCTACAATCTAAATAAAGATATAATGAAACCTTTTTAATCATCCAGATCTTGCCAATAAATTTATCATTCTTTATCTACATACTATATTAAATATATATGAAGATTTGTTTGAGAAAAACCAAACATCCGTTAGTTCACACATGACTTCCTGCACTATATAGAGCATATCATTAATGTTGTTCTATTTATATTTTATTATTTGTATTCAATGTGTTTTAATGTACTAGGATAAATTACTGTGCCATGAGGACTGAAACTATAAGTTAAAAGACAGAGAACGCTTATATTGTGCTTTTTTAAGAAAGTATGACACACGTCGTCGTGTATGTTGGAGTCATCACCAGAGAGTAAGTCAAGAAGACTCTGCCAAAAGTCCATGCTGGAAGTTGTTTATAATCTTTCCGTCATCTTGATTATCACATTCATCGTCGAAGACAATGTTGTCTGTCTGAGCAGTAAAAGGCAGTCTAACATTAGAAAGACTCTTAGTCATTATGGGAGGCAAATTAATTTACCTATTATTTCCTTTTTTTAGTTTAGAATTATCATATCTAATGTTTTCATAGTAAGCATTCCATTCTTTAAGCCTGCTTTCTAAATTCCATCGATGTAATATTAAATTCGGCTCGCTTCTGGTTTCCCTCTCGTCTTCTGCCTCGCAGCAGAATTCTTCATATCCGTAGAGAAATGGAAGGCTCCTCGTTGTAGCTCCTGCAGGCGTTGGGCCAGTTGCTCGGGAAGAATAACTCATACAAGTCATCCGATCCGAATGAACGTATGGAGTCATTGCTCCACTGCATCAACCAACGTCAGAACCCACGAAATAGGCGTCGGGGGCTCGTAGAAGTGCAGAGCCCGCAAAGGACATCCTCAGGACTCAGAGTTTGGATATCACTGTTGTAGAATTGGAGAACTGCATCCGTGAACTTCCATTTCCTCTGCCGAGGAATGTTCCACACTTTGCAGAAGTTGTCTCCAATTGCTCGTTGCGCTGGTAGAGATTTTATGCGTGATCTAATAACTCAATAGATCGCACCCTGATCGCGCTTGCTTTCGGAGTGCCTCAATGGCCTCAATCGCCTGCTGTGCCTGTTTCCTCGTCCTCGGTTCTCGTCCAGTGTTGCAATTTAGGCGGATTTTCCGACAGATTTAGCGGCTTTTGATACGTTTTCGCGAAAAAAAGGGTCTCGCAGTTAACGGGAAATTTAGCGTATTTGGTCGAGTTATAAGGAATTTTTGACAGATTCATGGAAATACGAAAGTGACCCCAAAAACATTGAAATGTTTTCTAAGCACATAATCTTAATCCGAATCGAATGTAACTAATCTTAGGCCGAATACCAATGGTACTGAATTAGTATTTGTACACATTACGAAATTTTTAAGCAATCAAAATTCGACTTTTATATAGTTTGAATTCTATTGGGGAGCTATCGGTATATCCATCTGTGTACCAAAATACGTCTTCTACTTTTGCACGCGAGAAAGAAGTATTTCGAAACGTATATCTCTTTTATTTCTGTGGAATAGAAAAAAAGAGAGAAGTAGTTGAAATATGAGTAATTGTAAGTAAGGCGTCAGAATTTTCTGAATAATACCTCACCTCACCTGATGTTATACACCAGTGTAGCGCTAAAAAACAAACACACCTCAGCTGGCAGTAATTCAAATACGAGAGCATAAATGAAAATGCATTAATATAAATTAAGAATATATTTTTCATTGAAGAAAAATTATCAATTATATAAATAGTTGTTGACGTTAAATTAAAATAATTAAATTAAATAAAAAAATGGCCGATGGAACAAAAACTTTTTGCAAATAACTGACAAAAAACGTTGTGTAACAATGTTTATACAAAAGTTATAAATAGTCAATAATAATTTAAAAATTATTATTTATTTAGTTATTTATTTATATTAATAAACTTTCGCCTTATCCTCTATAGCATGTCTATTACCGCAGCTAGAAATAAAGAGTAGAGCACACTCCAAACTGCCGGTGTAGAACAGAATTGATCTAACGTGGACAGTCTGTTTTGGGGTACTCTTGGTTCATTCAAATAATTGTGATATCAGGTAACGTTTGCAATAAGGTAAAAGTACATATAGCGTTTTTGATCTGCATGGTTGAAAGAAAAACATTTTAAAAACTGTATTTTAGAAATACCCGGGATCCTAAATAAAGTTCGTTGTAGTTAATTATAACCTCATAATGTTAATTATATTTAATATGAAAATTATATATATATATAATTGCAGTGTAGTGTATATATATACGTAGTGTATACGCCTTGCAGTGTATATATATATATATATATATATACGTAATAAGTATATAGTGGCATAATAGTGTAAATGCATTATAGGAATTAACGACACTAGTATATAAAGAGAGGTATAATTGCATGATTGGTGTTCAAGAAAACGAACGACGGTAGAAACGAGTTTTATTTACCATAAGTGCAATTATACCTCTTTATACACATGTTACGTTCAATACTTTTTCGTTTTCTTTAAAGAATGATTGTAATTTTGAGAAATTCAATCATATCTCTACCATTAGAGATAGGTTTCTGATGACGTCATATTGGTTTTGAACATGACCTATTTTAAGTAAACCTTGCAGTGTATATTTATCATCACCTTAGTGTCTTTGAGAATAATTGTGTTAGATAATTACATTTTAAAGTTGAAAATATTAAAGTTTTCCGGTTGAAATATTAGAAGAAGCTGGCGAAGCCATGAAAGCATCATTGGGGTATGTATGGGGTATTTAATTAATGTTTGAAAGGAGAAAGACGATTCAGTTCTGATTCGCACGTTTTGCTAGTGTACTTTCCAGAGCGGGTAAATAGCACTGACGATTACATTTTTTATATTTGTTGTATGCTAGGACTAAATGTTTTACATGTAATACATGTATTCATGTTAAACATTGTATATTGTTCCATTAGTCAGTTAAGTGTCAAACCAACAATGCTTATGGTCATACTCGTTTATGTGTAAAGGAGAATATCGATATTTGAAATTATAAACAATATACTTGATTTTTCAAATAAATTAAGGAGTTTTGCCGAAACAACTGCTCCCTCTGGGAGTCACGTTCAATAAGATGAAGTAAACATATCTGTGCAATATAAAGCAACTTCTGGATTAGAATGATTGATTCCAAGTATGAGTAGGTTAATATTTTCTAATTTAACCTATTTTACTAAGAATAATAACACGAATGTCTAAGAAGTAGTAATAATTATTCGTTTATAATTTTGTTTCATACGTTCATTGATTAAATATTTTTGAAGTATGTAATTTGTTCATGTTTCATGGCCGTCTAGAAACGTCTGTATTACAGATACATAATTAAACGATTTCGATCAGTGTTCTGAGTTCTGATTGGCTGTTGTGGGCTTTTAATAGCACGCATGTAATAAACACAGTGGTAATCGACGATTTTGCATGGAATTAATGAGCATATTTAATTAACGAAAAAATATATAATTTTATGAATCAAATATTCATTATCCATATTATCTTTCAGATTTTGCAAAGACGACTTTGTTGCTAAACATAACGATCTAATGAGTCATTCGACATCAGCAAAGCATGTAACTGCTATTACAGCGAATCTTTTTCACGATCAGACAGAAGATGTTATCATTCAATAAAAAGAATAATGATCTTGTCAAAGCTGAAGTGTCTGTGGCTCCTTTTGTATCTGCACATTTTCTAATTTAGATCATTTGAATAGAATGTGCCGTACAGTATTCCACGGTAGCCAAATTGCACTCGATTTGAAAATACACAGAACAATGTGCAGCGAATTTATAAAGAACTATTTACATACTCACTTCAAGGCGGATTTACTAAGTGATATAGGAAATGAACCTTTTAGCCTGTTATAAGATTAATCGAATGACATTTCTGTTACCGATTGCTCGAAATAGCGATCGTATATTATAGTTTGAAACAAGGAAACGTTTCGACGTTTTTACATTTAACATAACTGGAAGCATGCAATGCTGATATTTTATAATTCATATTATGCTGATTTGTATAATTTATACAACAATCTTTGCTATTTGCAAGCAATTCAACCGATGTCCAAAGAGTTAATAAGTGCTTAGAATAAAATCACTGGGTCCCAACAAACCTATTGCAAGATTTATCTACAAGTATTAATAAAGTCCATTGCTAAAAAAATAATATTGCCAAACACTCTACCGTCGATCCCTTTTTATCAATGTTGATAAATACCCAATAGAAGTGCTTATTTGTATTTTTATGCAGAGAAAGAAATAGCCAAACTAAAAAATACAGGAAAATTTTGCGCCAACGATATGATTTTGTAACATTCCAAGCAAAATTAAAATACTTCAGAAAATATCACTGTTGGCTCCATCAAATTATTTAAAGGCTGTAAGGCTGCATTAAATGCTGTAAATACCTTTTCCCACTCCTTGAAGAATTTAGATTAGATAGAAATTTAATTAGAAAAATTGAGAATCAGTTTCGAAATTTGAATTTAATTAGACTGACAATAGAAATACTCAATTATTTTGGACAGAAGTCTACAAATTTCGAGATGCGACTCAGTTAAATTCATTTCAAGAACGGACTGATTTTGCCATTCAAATGTTGGTGCTGCTGATGAAATTGATAAACGCTGAGTTTAAAAGATGTAAAAATGTATTATTTTTTGTTTATACAATGAATGAAGTATTATGTTTTAAAGTTTACCATTTTAATTAGGAATTAATTTTAATTAATTTTGTAAGCAATGCAGAATAATTGAATCTGAAGTTTGTTTGCAAATATGTTTTCTATAACTCGCAAACGAAAGTGTCTAGATTCAAATGTTGCAGATCTCGCGCTTTTCACTCTTTTTTTTTGTTTTTTTATTTTGAACTTTTACTCATCTTTCAAATATTTGTAGTTAAAATGATAGGAAGGGATTCTGGAACTCATAAAAACGTAAGCAGATATTCTTCTCCTTCAATACCCCCTACAGTTTTTATTGTTTTTTGTTCACTAAATAAATTAAATCAAGTAGATATCAATCATTCAAGGTGAATTCTCGGCTATCCGGGAGACGCCGCTTACGTATAAATCATTCAAGGTGTAGGTAAATGTAGATCTGCATTTCCCTACTAGCAAAACAAGGTTTCCCATCTCCATGACCGGCTATTTGAAAATATATTTTTCTTAAAAACTTCATACAATGTTGTTATCTGAATAATATTCATTAATCAAATATTTTACTGAACTACAATGTTTGAATGTAAAAAACAATTAATCGGAACAATAACTAAACATGTAAATGAGAAATAAAAAATGTTATTTCGACATTGTAAGCAAATTTGTTAATTTATATATGTTTTTGTACAAGGATTCATTCTATCGTAATTAGTTTCTTTAATTATTCAAAGATTTTTCAGAAGAAGTGCCCAATACAATTTTGTGCTTGGAGGCACACAGTATCTAAATCCAGTCATAAACAAAGGAAATTGAAATTGTAAGAGAAATGATAAATTCAGTCTTTGTTAGTATTAGTACAGACGTGGTCAAATTATAAGCAAAATAATTCATTACATTCTAAATTAGGACTTTAAGAGTAAAAACGAACTAGTTGGACGGTCGAAAAATAGTTGTATTTCTGTAATGTGTTGAGTGCACATTCGGAAATACAGACGTGGATTGAAATGTTCATCTAAGCGAATATATGTGTTTTATGACATATCTACTGCAATGATAACCATGGCATTTTAACAATATTTTTATGTTTTCTTGGAGACGTCGTTGGGTGTATTTTTTTCTCTCGGTGCTTGGACGTTTGCAATGCAATTCGTCAATCCACATTTCATATATAGGCAACATCTGAAACCCGCTCCCAGCTGTGAATGAGGGGTGGGGGTGCTTGGGTGGGTAGCAGTTATCGGAGTTGCTCGCAATTCCAGAGGCCATGAAAGCGCGAAGATGGAAAGGGAACACGTGCGTGATCTTGGCTGTCCGGGTGACGCCGCGTCGAAGGCTGTGTTGGCGACGTTTCGACCATCTTGTCGTGGACTTCCTCACCATACCAGCCCTGAGGAAGACCACGACAGGATAGTCGAAACGTCGGCAACACATCCTTTGACGCGGCGTCACCTGGACAGCCCAGATCACCCACGTGTCTCTGGCCGCGGAAGCCTACGACTTCAAGGTAACACGTGTCTCCACGAAAACGGGTGAACGAGTTGAAGTGTTACTACAATCCAGTAATAACACCATAACCAACATTGCTCGTATTGTAGGAGTTAGTGAGGTGTATGTCAATATATTTGCGAATACGTTTTAGGAAGAAAAGCGGACCACACCTCAAAGAAAAGGGAACGAAAGAGGGTTATAACCAAAGTTTTATTCCGTCTTTTGCTAAGAATTCCATTCTATTAGTAGACACTGTACATCGTTTCAACCCCGAAGAGAAGTCCAAGAGAATCAACTACAAAGTTCTCAAGAACTGTACGGGGGCTGTTTAAAAATGTTTTGAATGTACGATGACCCCCCATAAACCAAAGTTGACTACTTCTGTGATCAAGAAACGATTTCAATGAACCAACTTGCTCCAAGGACTGACATCACAGCTGCGGAAGAAGCTATGAAGGTCATTTCATATAGTTCATAAATAAAATTTCATTCCTCCAAAATTTTTGAATAATTGTGATGTAAATAAGGAAGTACGTCAACTGTTTTAATGTATTCTTAAATGAAATATGTTTCTACTAAATTTACGTCTGGTTGTATATCGAAATGAAACCTTTAACTGCGCCATGGTTGTCAGTTTCATCGTGTTAGTAGACGGCCAGGAGAAGCATCAAGAAACAAAAGTGTGGTGGATCTAGTGAAATTTTCCACCAAAGTGATGATTTGTGGGGTTATTTCGGTGTATGGACTGGGCAAAATTCACAATGTAAAAGGCAATTAGAATAGGGAACAACAGTCATCTGGGGGTTCAGAGCTCGCCTTCACCAAGGAGGCCCGGACAATCTCATGTGAAATTTGTTCCAACAAAACTCCTTTGGCTACTTCACAAGGACTAGTCCAACCCCTGTAAAGTGTCCTAAACTTTACCCTAATCCTAATTCCTGGCCGTTGGGTAGTGACGTAGGAGGCGCGTATGCGAAGACCTGGCGGACCTCTTGACAACTGACTGCGACGAGACGTGACGGATATGACAATTTAAAATTAATGTAAAACTCTTAAAGGGCAAAGGGCTCAACGCCCCTCAAGGGTTTTTGTTGATGCGTTGCGTCATTGAAGAACAGCAAATAAAAAAATTAAAAAAGGCCATCAGATGTCTTTTTTCAACAATAAGTGACGATTTCCAACTGAGTGTGGACTATATTCATGCACGATGGTGATCCTTGCTACCAATTAAAAACTGTGAAGAGTTAATTAGATTCCAGTGATATTTGTATGCTCGACTGGCCAGGATATGAATCCAGTAGGATCACTTTGAAGTGTTCTTGAAACACAAGTGACGGTAAAACATCCTACATTAAGGAAACAACTCGTGGAGTGGAATTACCATTTTGATGACATTGTCGAATTATTCAAAAAATTATTTCAAGGCATGCCCTAACGAATTAATTCTTTAACTATCGCTAAAGATGCTCACACAAAGAATTAATAAGTTTGTAGTTTGTTCAATTCTATAATTTAGTTCTAAAGTTTTGAGACAATAAAGATATGTTTTTATAAAGCACAATTTAGCTAATAATTTGTCCACATCTGGATTTTAATAGAAACCCCTTTTCTCTATAGCACCATATTTTGCCTAAGTCTTTGGATTCCCTGAAATAGTAGTAATACATTTTGAACAAGTCTCACGTCTTATTTCCAAAACATCTTTTCACGTTGAGTGCAACATCAAGGCAATCTATTACAAAATTCCAGAAAATATATAACACAAAAGCCATGACCACTGGGAAATCTTTTTTGAAGATTGTATCTCCCACAATGTAATAATTTTATTGCTGATGGTCTAAATAATGCAGCTCTCAGAATTATGCGATGTTTACGATGATGTTATGTATCATATACAGAATTATACGATGTTAATACTTCACTTTATCAGCTTTAGTTTGGTACTCTTTACACAATATTCTGCATCTAATGTAATATCATTACATGATGTAAAGTTATGATGAAAACATTGCAACCAACAAATAGCTTCTATGAATTACTTAATCCTACCGCTGGAAATAATAACAGTTAACTTCTGTCAACTTATAAAGCTTCCTACAATGTTGGAGAGAACTTGTTAAGCAATAGAATAGTCTAAGGTTTATGAATTCTTTTATGAATTATTTAATCCTACCGCTGGAAATAATAACAGTTAACTTCTGTTAACTTATAAAGCTTTCTACAATGTTGGAGAGAGCAATCGAATAGTCTAAGGTTTATTCTACCATGGCTCAGATAATTAAAGAAATAAAAATTAGGCAAAAACAAGCTTTGAAAAATATCCGGAAACTTTTTATTATGTCGCTGTTCTGTGTGACCTTGGGAGGAATTGTTCGTCTCCTCTCAAATTTCGCTCCGGAAACAAATCTTCCGCCAGTTCGCTCGGACATAGTGATATTTTCTGCTTGGCGACCAGGCAACAAACAGCATTCAGAGTGATTCAAACTTTGAAGACGACGAAAAACGAAAATTTGAAGAAGCACGAGAGACGTGGTTCAGTGGGTATCGCGCTGACTTCGCAGTCAGGAGGCCCAGGTTCGATCCCCGAGTCGGCCATCATGACCAGGGTTTTCGTGGTTTCCCTCGGTGATGCGGGATGATTAAAAAAAGACACTATCAACTCTCATCATCATTCATTCCGCGCCCAACAGTCGTGGCGACATCATCGCATTCTCCGGTCTAGTCAGTGTAGTAACTTATCGATCATCAAAGGTGTACTTGTATAACACTGAAGTAGTAAAGTGAAGTGCTACTAGAGAATATGCAGTGCGCTGTAAAGCAACAGTTACCAGTATAATTAACGGTGAGCCCCCCTCAGGCAGCTGTGACCTAGGTCACTCTTATCGGTCATGGTAACTCTTTACGGCAGTGAGAGTGCCATGGACACTACCACCAGCAACCCAGTGATTCAGCAATATCATCAGGAATTCAGTGCCTGCACGAACTGTCAAAACGCACAATTCACATCAGATAGTGTTCAGCAAGGTGCCGTTGACTGCTTGCACCACCTCACCGGAACCGGAAGCCTTCAGGCTGACGACTTCACTTCAGCAAGTGACGCACCTTGCGGCCAAGCAGGCAACAGCGACGGCAAGAACCGTGAGGTGCTACAAAATAATAACTGTACTAGAAGATCCCATAAGTCAAGAGAATCAGACCTCCATCCAAATAAAAAAATCAACCATCTCAGAAACAAATCAATATTCATCACCTGTGTATAACAGATTTGCCTATCTAGGAAAACTTATCAGATCAAGATAAATATTCGAGTTTGTCAAAGTTACACCACCTAATTCCTTCGCTTGGTAGTGACACAGGAGTTCATAGTGAGAGGTGCGTACGCGAAGATGCTACCTGGCGGTCCTCTTGCGGTCTTGACAACTGACTGCGACGAGATGTGACGGATATGACAATGTAATAATTAAAGGAGGATTACTCCCGCGCTAATGTTAATGGAGGATTGTTCACAAAGCGCTCAACGCCCCTCAAGGGGCGTGGAGACGCGTTGCGTCAATTCAAGCCTCCGAAAATAAACATTTCTTACTCTAAATATTTCTTAGATATTCCAGATGAATTCGCCCACTCCTCTGATTGGGGATTTTAATGCTAAAAACACCACCTGGGGGTCCAGAAATGCCAATACTGCGGGACATCAACTCAGTAAAATTCACTTAATTATACCTCCAGAACCCACCCATTGCCCTAAAGACCATAACAAATACCCAGATATTTTAGATACAGCAATTTCTCTCACTCAAACATTTTTCACTCAGCTGTCTTTTTTGAACTAGATTCAAACCATCTGCTAATCATCTCAACCCAACAAATTATTTCACCACATACACCGTCTCTCACACTAAACCTACAAAACATTCACTGTAAAAAATTCAAAAGCTTAATACAAAACCAAACAAATCAGTTCAAAATATTAAAAACTCCCACAGTAATAGAACAAGCTATAACCTTCTTAAACAATATAATAATAAATGATATCAATACTCTTAATAATAGTACACTCCCTAACGATATTAAACATTTCAATTAAAAATTATCGAACAACATACAATAATTAACACCAGACACAAAACAAGAAGACGGTGCATCATGAGGAATTCACAACTTAAGAAAGAACTAAATTTACTTTCGAAGATTGCAAAAACACCTTAAGGGATCATAATCAAACAACGTACAATAATTTAAATTCAATGTGTAAGCACAAAAAACAATACTTTGGCAATTCACTATAATATTAATGAAAAGGAAAGCCAATTTAAACCCCCACTTAAAACTCAACGGCAACAAATTCGCTTCTTATGAGAAGCGCTGAAGCATTAGCCCAGCAACTTTGTCATTCATCACTCCCAATTACCACCCCCAGAACCATCCATTACTTTCAAAAACCAACATAAACTCAATTACATCTCATCAAATGAAGTAACCAATTAATTACGACATCAAAAAAGGATCCTCAACACAACAAAATAAGCTAAAAAAAAAATTGTAAAATCTTACCCAAACCCAGAATAGACTTGTAACAAATAGCAAACATATTTCAGCACTCTAATAAAATTGACGATTGTCTTTCAAATGGAAAATAAAAAATCAAACCCTACCAAATAATCCGCCAAAATATTTCATTAAAAATGCTTCAACCCCAACTTCATCAAAATAATACAATCTCCAATTTACCATGGTACCCCCACACAATCTGTTCAGATATCTAGGGCTCAATCTTGTACCAGAATAAATTCGATAAACACATCACAGCAAGCCCAAAAAAAATAATACAACAGAACCACTTCTAACTTCAATTAGTAAACTCTCATTAAAGAATGCCATCACCGTTTTTATAAAACAATAATCAGGACCCCCTATATTAGGCATGTCTCATGCGAATCAACGCATCCAAAACATATCAACAAATTATAGATCATCCAAAACCAAGATTTAGATTTATACAGTAAAAAAAACCAAGTAAAAAACCTGTATCTGACGTAGGGGAGGAAATATCTGCCACGTTTTCCGAGAGTTTCAGAATCCCTATCCAAAATCCATTACCCCTGAGAAGGTACAAATGGCGACCAGAAAACGTCAGGCACCTTCGCCATGGACGCGCGCGTCACCCGGACAGCCTAGTAAATACTACTCCGGACCGCGGAAGCCTACGCATCTCTCAGAATCCCTTCCCGTCATTTTAAAACCATAATAGTTGAAAGATTAATAAAATTTAACATAAATAAATAAAAATAAATTTTAAAAATCGCCAAGATTTAGCAATATGTGAAAATAATAATTTCCATTAGTCATTTGAAAAATATTCCTCATCTGGTCACTCATGTACCCTGTACATCTCAAACGTTCAACTCCACAAGAAATTCAATTTGCCCACCAATTATTACAATTCCACCAGAGAATTTAATTCACATATTGCGCCTTCCTATCTAGCAACTCTTTCAAAATTAACACCATAAACCCAAGCCACCAATTAACAACCTACCACCACCTACCAGCTCCCAACAGCAATAAAAAAATAGGATCCCATATAATATTCATCCTCAGCATATTCTCAGACCATAAATTAATTCCACAGGGCTCTTGTGTTTCCTATGCTAGTAGTTAATGTAATTAGAATTTAAGTTTATTTGTAAGTCTGCACAACATATAATGTAATATATATATACTACGAAACCCTATGTACATTTCATTCTATTAATAAATATGTATTAAAAAAAAAACCGAGCAGTATGCCAATCCAAGTCATCGGCATTTTCCCATTTTCAGAAGGCTTACATTCAGGTGAGGAAATTCAAGCCATTATTACTATGCACTATAAAAAAATATATTGTGTGTCTATAATGTTACTTTTTATAATTTCTGATATCGTTAATTGTTGTTGTAATAGCAATAGTCACATGATATACTCTATTTTCCATTCCTTGACCCGCTATCTGTTGTATTATTAAGAACGTATTCAAATTGTATTCGTTATGTGGAGCTGAAATACTTTTATTTCCATCTATAAACAGAAACATTCGTATAATAAATAAAACTTATTATAAAGAGTCCCTATTTTTTTAATGTATGTCTCACAATTACCATTTTTATCGCAAATAAACACGTTTTGAAATGTTAATTTAACTCTATCCACTCGCTTAACCACCTTAAAGGAATTAGTTTCGCTGTAAGGCCTTACGATTAGTAATACATTTCAAAGTGATGGCTGAGCATTGGGGATGGCATTGTGTTGTATTACTAACCATTAGCGAGTCGAGAAAATTCTAGTCCACAAGTTTTGTTACTACTACTATATTATTATTATATTTATTATTATTATTATATTATTATTATTATTTTCCTAAATATAAATTTTAAATAGTATGTAATAAAACGTCGATGATAACTGTTAAACTACTATCGTAAAGTTGATCGACTGTAAAAGAAATAAGTATAAAAATGTCGAAATACCAATTAAACCTTAAAGTAATCTATTATGATTATTCACATTCGCGCATTTACGTGAACAGCAAGCTTTAATAACCAGCCGTGAAGTAGTTAAAAGTTCTCTATTAGCTGAGAGTCATTGATCTTCATCGCTTACTATTTATATCTTCTTGCTAAACCGTTATATTTTAATTATTTCATTACTGACTCACAGAATAACTTGTAATATTTCTTTGAATAAGAAGGTACTTAACCTTCGTAAAATTTTATATTGGGTACCATAACCTTTTCAACCTTCCAGGCGACGTGCATAACATTTTATCCTAGCGGCAACGTCCGTAAAATTTAAGATAATTCAATTACGGTCGTAATAAACGAAAGAAATGTAGAACAATGAAATTAATGTCGCCTAATATAATATATATATTATTATAATATATATATATAAATATATATATTTTATATATATGTGTGTAATTTCACAGAAAGTATATTTGCTATTCTGTCTCGTCCATTTGAACTTTTTACTGTTACGGAGAATATTACTTATTTATATATATGCTTAACAATATATTATTGATATTCATTCGCGTGTTTTTGCCGTTTTCAATTATTCTTCTCTAGAAACGGGAGTATTTGGAAGAAGACCCCTAAAAAACTTCATTGTTTTGAAGATGTAGAGACAATTTGGAAGATTTCTTAGATCCACAGGGAATGTGTATTATGCAAATGCTTATAAAGATGATAAGCTACTTGCTAGCTATATTATGATCAATAATGACACATAAGACAGAAGCATGAAAATAAAATCGTTTATTTTTTTTGTTTTAGAGACTACTTTTTTTCTCAAGTGAAGTCGACCGGTAACGTAACTGAGTCTGTCTTTGAGACATTTCAGCCTTGCAAACAAAAAGCATATCCGTTGGTAAACATTCTATTCAGTATCAGAAGTTTTAGTTCCGATTCCAATATCATCCTAACGTCAACTACCACATGCCATGTCACTGTTCGGCAGTCGATGGGGTGCCAAAACGGAGGGATCTACCTTGCGCAAAAGTGAGGTAGAAAATTTTATTTTTCTAATTTTGTTTTATATGTATTAGTAAGAAAACTAAGTTTTCACCTCGAAATACTTCAGAACACAGTTTTGTTAGCTAAAAAATAAAAAAAGGTAATTTTTGCATAATTAACTTTTAATGTTGATGTTGGTTTGTAGTTATGTACTATTATAAAGTCGCCATAATTTCCTACGAAGTGCTTCATAAAATTATTTTTGTCAATCGAAAAAGTCAAGATTACGAGATTTTTAAAAGTTCACCAAATATTCCTTTTTTTAATCTGAGTTACCAAAGAAATACTAATGGTCTCTCTAATGACACTATTTTGGGATTTCTACGATCAATATAAATAAAAAACGATTAAATACTAGTTTTTAAAAAAGTTTCTGAGGTTAAACTCGCTGTTTGCAAGTCTGGTGAAAGTGATTGTAGCCTATACTTCTGGTAACGAGCACAATTTATTACATCAAAAGCCTTTCAATGAATTAATGCTGTTTTCTTCATTCTTCTACTTCTTACTTCTTTATATACTTATTATTATTATTATTATTATTATTATATTATTACACGCCGCATAGCGCGCTCTTCGTAGAACTTCTTCTTTTCACTAGGGCATGTTGCGACAACCGTTTCATGCGGCGCTCCGAGACACACGAACCAGCGGCAGTTCTGACCTTCGTTGAGATGATATTAATATATAATAATCAATAATAATAATAATAAATAATAAATAATAATAATAATAATAATAATAATGAATTTTTTTACACTAAGAATCTAACATGCAACATGGCCGCGTCTCCGCTCCAGAAAAAAATGATAAACCGTATTTAGTGTAAATATAATTATCATGACGGTTTCACATGAAAATTTCATATCGTATCGAAATAGATTATTGTTATGAAAGACATTATGATTATGATTATCATTTACAACATATTTGAAATTTAATCTCGCCCACGTCATATCCCAATATCCTCTAATATTCTTCTACATCGCTCGTTTCCATTACGATCCTCTTTGAACAGGAGGCTTCGCAATAAAAACGTTACGTGTGTGCTTCCATATGTGAAGGGGAGTTGGACGAAGATGGAAGACCAGTGAAGAGAAGAATGTGTCTTATCTATTCAAAAATTGTTCTTGTGAGAGAATGTGACTGCCACCTAAACCTTGTCGTGCTAAGTATATTATATCCAAAATTGATTTTGCAGAACTCCGAAGAAAGTTAGCCAATATTTCAACGGCTCTTAATCCTAATAGATTTACTAGCTGTCCGGGTGACGCCGCGTCCAATACGTCCTAGGAGCGTCGCGGAATGCCGACCGAAACGTCGGCACCTTCGCCATGCGGCGCGGCGTCACCCGACAGCCTATTAAATAACCGACTTCCGGCCCGCGGAAAGCCTCGCTCTCACATAATAGATACTTCAGTTTCAAAACTTATCTGTTCCTGTGTGGAAAGAGAATACGACAGAATTTGGTAATCACAAAAAGACTGATTCATATACACAAAGAAACTGTGCACAAATTCGCCATGTTCTTTGATATCAATGATCATGCACATTCAATATGCGAAGATCATCAAAACACTCTGACGAGGATTTGGTCGTAGAGAAAACCCGATACAGATGGGATTATGTCATGGAGTGCAAAATAATTCCCAATGGAGTGCAAAAATAATTATAAAATTCGTATTAGACCATCCATATGTTCGCTGTTAAGACTACGTGTCAACATAAAGATAAACAAGAATGCTTCATTATCAGTTTTTATTCCTTAACAGAACGTAGACGATTCAAGTTTAATGAAGTTTCAAAGTACGATGAAGCGAATCAATAGTAAACAATATCAATAGAAATTTTTTATCCAAATTCGTGTATGCGCTGAAAAACCTATCAAAAGAAGAAAAAGACTTTGTCTTACTAAAGATTACGATGGCATTGCTAACCGATGTACATTTTTTCTTTCGTTAATAAATTGCACCGTCTTTGAGTTTATGCTATCCGGCATGACCGATCCAAACATTATCTAAAAATTCTTTGTAAGTAGCATTCCTATTAGTAGGAAATAAAGGATATTGTTCTGCGTATCAATAATATTATTTGCTTCATGATCGTTTCGATTCGCGCAAGCGATCATCCATTTATCATAATAATAGAAGATCTACCTCAGCAGCGATCTAATTAATAAGGTTTCCTTTATTTGATAAAAAACCTTTGAAATATGTCACTCTATTTGAAATCCATCACACACCATCTACGATTCTATATTTCTTGTATCAGATACCATAAAGTCATTTAATATTTGTTCTTTCATATTCGAATGCACTAGGTGAGCAAAAGTATCCGACACGTCCCCAAAATGTTTATGGTTGGTCTTGTTGTTCATGGAGGGCTCTTGCATCCTTTTTTTGGTGGCAACATCACGACACCAATAATTGAGTAGCAAATAAAATTTTGCTATCAATTATTGCAAATAAAAGCCCAAAAATTTAGCATTCTAACAGAAGGGGATATTACAGATATACAAACTCATAGCTCTCTTGAATTTACTTTTAACTTTTGCGAAAATTCAAATCTCCAAAAATTTAATTTTCAAAAAAAATACAATTCCAAAGTTCGGAAAATTTTAAACGCTTCAATGAAAATTAGAGGTTTAGCGAGAAATATTGTATAATTGCAGTAATTTCCAGAAAAGAAATTGTGAGAAAAAATTTTTTTCCAAAAATGTACAATACCTTTTTGAAACCTTTTTTGCAACAAATTTTGCAAAAGCACAATAAGTCAAAAAATATTTTTCCAAAATTTACAGTTTTGAAATATAAACTTTGTGTGATGTGTAGAGTTTTCGAAAATACGTGTATTTTGTCGGAAAAAGATCTATCAACAATATTTTCTGACCCTTTGTACATAATAAAAAAATACAGTATTTTAATTCGTTCTTTTAGGAGAATATAATTGTATTTACCTTATCCCTAAATGTCAATATAACAATTAGTCAAAATACTACTCATAATTTCAGAAAAAATTATACTATGACCTTATTGTGCCAATATGCTTTGAAGAATATTACTTAAAGAAACATCTCTATCATCAAGTATTGTAGTTGAAGGCGATGCCCAAAAAGATTTGAACTTTTCCAATTTCGAAAAAACAAATTTTTTTTTCGAAAAGAGGTATGATATACTTTACGCATCTATATACAAATATTAGAGAACAATGTTTAATAAAAAACCACAGAGGCTTGTTTTGAGGAAAATTTTGGAAAATTTAATTGAGTCTTGTAACATGTATTTGAATAGTGTAAGCCTTCAAAAAAATCAAAATATCCATTCGAAGTCAGTATGCGACGGATCATCATTTAAATAATTGAGGAAATTGGCTGAGCGGTTTGGGTGCTAGCGTTTACAAACACGCCTGTCAGACTGACGGATGTCATGGACAGACGTTTTGCACGAGAGCCAAAAAACCTTAGGAACCTATAAACAACGCATTTGTGTTTTATCGTCAGAACAAGATTGTACACAATTTGTCGTTCCGCCAGACAACACGAGTATTTTGACCCCAAAATTGGCCCTTTTACCGGCGCCTCCCAATTGCAAGAAAAAAAGCTCCTGTGCAATGGTATCCGAGAAAAGTGGATATATCTTGTCTGCGATTTGGAGTAAATTCTTCCTCTCAGACGTTGTATAGCCGGAATCCTTTATGTCTAAAGTAATCTAGCCGATGATACTTTTTCAAAAAGATTTCCTAAAAAGGTAGGAGGCTTAATTGTGCGATAACTTGACGGGTCGTTTTTTGGCTTGCTTGCGTTTCAAACAATGGAAATAATATGCGCTTGTTTCCATTTTCGAGGGAAGTAGTTATACCAAAGAGATGCATATAATGATCGTTAGACTGACGTTTGCAAATACAAAGTATCCATCTGTATCCCTGGCGCACAAAATTTCAATTTACAATTTTTTTGCATCAGAATATTAAGAGTGTATGCGTTTAAGAAATTACCGATTTTTTGTACATCACTTATATATATATATATATATATATAAATATATATATTATATTATATATATATATATATATTATATATATACCCAATTTTAAATTACTCCAAAATAAAGCAAAGATTGTTTGCTGTATTGAGTAATTGAAAATTGCGTAACTCACGACTCGTGCCTGCTGACGCATGAAACTCTTACGCGGCGTCGCGGAGAGTCAATGGCACGAACTCTCAAAACTTCACGAAAGTTCAGGTATCTATTCTTAATCAAGAGAAATATCGCAGGTTTACTTCTATTGAACCAGTAAAATGAAATGAAAAGATTTCAAACGTTTTTAAATCAGTAGACCTTAAAATATGCCACGCAAATGAGGGGGAACAAATGCCTTCCAGGGTGGAAAAAAGGATTTTTCTTGGTGGGA
>BOPP01000227.1:1494519-1505410 GCA_017312745.1 Gryllus bimaculatus | reverse complement strand
GCCGGAAGTCGGTTATTTAATAGGCTGTCGGGTGACGCCGCGCCGCATGGCGAAGGTGCCGACGTTTCGGTCGGCATTCCGCGACGCTCCTAGGACGTATTGGACGCGGCGTCACCCGGACAGCTAGTAAATCTATTAGGATTAAGAGCCGTTGAAATATTGGCTAACTTTCTTCGGAGTTCTGCAAAATCAATTTTGGATATAATATACTTAGCACGACAAGGTTTAGGTGGCAGTCACATTCTCTCACAAGAACAATTTTTGAATAGATAAGACACATTCTTCTCTTCACTGGTCTTCCATCTTCGTCCAACTCCCCTTCACATATGGAAGCACACACGTAACGTTTTTATTGCGAAGCCTCCTGTTCAAAGAGGATCGTAATGGAAACGAGCGATGTAGAAGAATATTAGAGGATATTGGGATATGACGTGGGCGAGATTAAATTTCAAATATGTTGTAAATGATAATCATAATCATAATGTCTTTCATAACAATAATCTATTTCGATACGATATGAAATTTTCATGTGAAACCGTCATGATAATTATATTTACACTAAATACGGTTTATCATTTTTTTCTGGAGCGGAGACGCGGCCATGTTGCATGTTAGATTCTTAGTGTAAAAAAATTCATTATTATTATTATTATTATTATTATTTATTATTTATTATTATTATTATTGATTATTATATATTAATATCATCTCAACGAAGGTCAGAACTGCCGCTGGTTCGTGTGTCTCGGAGCGCCGCATGAAACGGTTGTCGCAACATGCCCTAGTGAAAAGAAGAAGTTCTACGAAGAGCGCGCTATGCGGCGTGTAATAATATAATAATAATAATAATAATAATAATAAGTATATAAAGAAGTAAGAAGTAGAAGAATGAAGAAAACAGCATTAATTCATTGAAAGGCTTTTGATGTAATAAATTGTGCTCGTTACCAGAAGTATAGGCTACAATCACTTTCACCAGACTTGCAAACAGCGAGTTTAACCTCAGAAACTTTTTTAAAAACTAGTATTTAATCGTTTTTTATTTATATTGATCGTAGAAATCCCAAAATAGTGTCATTAGAGAGACCATTAGTATTTCTTTGGTAACTCAGATTAAAAAAAGGAATATTTGGTGAACTTTTAAAAATCTCGTAATCTTGACTTTTTCGATTGACAAAAATAATTTTATGAAGCACTTCGTAGGAAATTATGGCGACTTTATAATAGTACATAACTACAAACCAACATCAACATTAAAAGTTAATTATGCAAAAATTACCTTTTTTTATTTTTTAGCTAACAAAACTGTGTTCTGAAGTATTTCGAGGTGAAAACTTAGTTTTCTTACTAATACATATAAAACAAAATTAGAAAAATAAAATTTTCTACCTCACTTTTGCGCAAGGTAGATCCCTCCGTTTTGGCACCCCATCGACTGCCGAACAGTGACATGGCATGTGGTAGTTGACGTTAGGATGATATTGGAATCGGAACTAAAACTTCTGATACTGAATAGAATGTTTACCAACGGATATGCTTTTTGTTTGCAAGGCTGAAATGTCTCAAAGACAGACTCAGTTACGTTACCGGTCGACTTCACTTGAGAAAAAAAGTAGTCTCTAAAACAAAAAAAATAAACGATTTTATTTTCATGCTTCTGTCTTATGTGTCATTATTGATCATAATATAGCTAGCAAGTAGCTTATCATCTTTATAAGCATTTGCATAATACACATTCCCTGTGGATCTAAGAAATCTTCCAAATTGTCTCTACATCTTCAAAACAATGAAGTTTTTTAGGGGTCTTCTTCCAAATACTCCCGTTTCTAGAGAAGAATAATTGAAAACGGCAAAAACACGCGAATGAATATCAATAATATATTGTTAAGCATATATATAAATAAGTAATATTCTCCGTAACAGTAAAAAGTTCAAATGGACGAGACAGAATAGCAAATATACTTTCTGTGAAATTACACACATATATATAAAATATATATATTTATATATATATATTATAATAATATATATATTATATTAGGCGACATTAATTTCATTGTTCTACATTTCTTTCGTTTATTACGACCGTAATTGAATTATCTTAAATTTTACGGACGTTGCCGCTAGGATAAAATGTTATGCACGTCGCCTGGAAGGTTGAAAAGGTTATGGTACCCAATATAAAATTTTACGAAGGTTAAGTACCTTCTTATTCAAAGAAATATTACAAGTTATTCTGTGAGTCAGTAATGAAATAATTAAAATATAACGGTTTAGCAAGAAGATATAAATAGTAAGCGATGAAGATCAATGACTCTCAGCTAATAGAGAACTTTTAACTACTTCACGGCTGGTTATTAAAGCTTGCTGTTCACGTAAATGCGCGAATGTGAATAATCATAATAGATTACTTTAAGGTTTAATTGGTATTTCGACATTTTTATACTTATTTCTTTTACAGTCGATCAACTTTACGATAGTAGTTTAACAGTTATCATCGACGTTTTATTACATACTATTTAAAATTTATATTTAGGAAAATAATAATAATAATATAATAATAATAATAAATATAATAATAATATAGTAGTAGTAACAAAACTTGTGGACTAGAATTTTCTCGACTCGCTAATGGTTAGTAATACAACACAATGCCATCCCCAATGCTCAGCCATCACTTTGAAATGTATTACTAATCGTAAGGCCTTACAGCGAAACTAATTCCTTTAAGGTGGTTAAGCGAGTGGATAGAGTTAAATTAACATTTCAAAACGTGTTTATTTGCGATAAAAATGGTAATTGTGAGACATACATTAAAAAAATAGGGACTCTTTATAATAAGTTTTATTTATTATACGAATGTTTCTGTTTATAGATGGAAATAAAAGTATTTCAGCTCCACATAACGAATACAATTTGAATACGTTCTTAATAATACAACAGATAGCGGGTCAAGGAATGGAAAATAGAGTATATCATGTGACTATTGCTATTACAACAACAATTAACGATATCAGAAATTATAAAAAGTAACATTATAGACACACAATATATTTTTTTATAGTGCATAGTAATAATGGCTTGAATTTCCTCACCTGAATGTAAGCCTTCTGAAAATGGGAAAATGCCGATGACTTGGATTGGCATACTGCTCGGTTTTTTTTTTAATACATATTTATTAATAGAATGAAATGTACATAGGGTTTCGTAGTATATATATATTACATTATATGTTGTGCAGACTTACAAATAAACTTAAATTCTAATTACATTAACTACTAGCATAGGAAACACAAGAGCCCTGTGGAATTAATTTATGGTCTGAGAATATGCTGAGGATGAATATTATATGGGATCCTATTTTTTTATTGCTGTTGGGAGCTGGTAGGTGGTGGTAGGTTGTTAATTGGTGGCTTGGGTTTATGGTGTTAATTTTGAAAGAGTTGCTAGATAGGAAGGCGCAATATGTGAATTAAATTCTCTGGTGGAATTGTAATAATTGGTGGGCAAATTGAATTTCTTGTGGAGTTGAACGTTTGAGATGTACAGGGTACATGAGTGACCAGATGAGGAATATTTTTCAAATGACTAATGGAAATTATTATTTTCACATATTGCTAAATCTTGGCGATTTTTAAAATTTATTTTTATTTATTTATGTTAAATTTTATTAATCTTTCAACTATTATGGTTTTAAAATGACGGGAAGGGATTCTGAGAGATGCGTAGGCTTCCGCGGTCCGGAGTAGTATTTACTAGGCTGTCCGGGTGACGCGCGCGTCCATGGCGAAGGTGCCTGACGTTTTCTGGTCGCCATTTGTACCTTCTCAGGGGTAATGGATTTTGGATAGGGATTCTGAAACTCTCGGAAAACGTGGCAGATATTTCCTCCCCTACGTCAGATACAGGTTTTTTACTTGGTTTTTTTTACTGTATAAATCTAAATCTTGGTTTTGGATGATCTATAATTTGTTGATATGTTTTGGATGCGTTGATTCGCATGAGACATGCCTAATATAGGGGGTCCTGATTATTGTTTTATAAAAACGGTGATGGCATTCTTTAATGAGAGTTTACTAATTGAAGTTAGAAGTGGTTCTGTTGTATTATTTTTTTTGGGCTTGCTGTGATGTGTTTATCGAATTTATTCTGGTACAAGATTGAGCCCTAGATATCTGAACAGATTGTGTGGGGGTACCATGGTAAATTGGAGATTGTATTATTTTGATGAAGTTGGGGTTGAAGCATTTTTAATGAAATATTTTGGCGGATTATTTGGTAGGGTTTGATTTTTTATTTTCCATTTGAAAGACAATCGTCAATTTTATTAGAGTGCTGAAATATGTTTGCTATTTGTTACAAGTCTATTCTGGGTTTGGGTAAGATTTTACAATTTTTTTTTTAGCTTATTTTGTTGTGTTGAGGATCCTTTTTTGATGTCGTAATTAATTGGTTACTTCATTTGATGAGATGTAATTGAGTTTATGTTGGTTTTTGAAAGTAATGGATGGTTCTGGGGGTGGTAATTGGGAGTGATGAATGACAAAGTTGCTGGGCTAATGCTTCAGCGCTTCTCATAAGAAGCGAATTTGTTGCCGTTGAGTTTTAAGTGGGGGTTTAAATTGGCTTTCCTTTTCATTAATATTATAGTGAATTGCCAAAGTATTGTTTTTTGTGCTTACACATTGAATTTAAATTATTGTACGTTGTTGATTATGATCCCTTAAGGTGTTTTTGCAATCTACGAAAGTAAAGTTTGTTTTTCATTAAGTTGTGAATTCATTCATTGATGCCCGTATTCTGTTTTTGTGTCTGGTGTTAATTATTGTATGTTGTTTCGATATATTTTTAATTGAAAATGTTTATATCGTTGGGAGTGTACTATTATTAGAGTATTGATTATTTATTATTAATATTGTTTAAGAAGGTTATAGCTGTTCTATTACTGTGGGAGTTTTAATATTTTGGAACTGATTTGTTTTGGTTTGTATTAAGCTTTGAAATTTTTACAGGTGAATGTTTTGTAGGTTTTTAGTGTGAGAGACGGGGTGTATGTGGGAATAATTTGTTGGGTTGAGATGATTAGCAGATGGGTTTGAATCTAGTTAAAAAAGACAGCTGATGAAAAATGTTTGAGGTGAGAGAAATTTGCTGTATCAAAATATCTGGGTATTTGTTTGGTCTTTCAGGGAATGGGTGGGTTTGGAGGTATAATTAAGTGAATTTTACATGAGTTGATGTCCGAGTTTGGCATTTCTGGACCCCAGGTGGTGTTTTTTAGGGCATTGAAAATCGGCATTAGAGGGAGTGGCGGAATTCATCTGATATGATCTAGGGAGAAATTATGTGTAGAGTTATGACTTATATTTTCGGGAGGTGCGGGCGCTTAGATTCGGACGCGCAACGCGTGCTCCGAAGCGTCTTATGATGGGGCGATTGAAGAGGGGTAGCTGAACAATCCTCAGAAGGACATTAACATTTAAGCGCTGAGTAATGCCTCCTTTCATTATTATTGTATATCCGTCACGTCTCGTCGCGTCAGTTGTCAAGACGAAAGAGGACGCGCGGTAGCACCTCGCACTATGAACTCTGTTCTACCAAGGAAGGAATTAGGTGGTGTACTTTGACAAACTCGAATATTGTATCTGATCTGGCTAAGTTCTAGATAGGCAAATCTGTTTATAACAGTATGAAATTTGATTTGTTTCTGAGATGGTTGATTTTTTTTATTGGATGGAGGTTCTGATTCTCTGACTTATGGGATCTTCTAGTAGTTATTATTTTGGTAGGCACTCACGGTTCTTTGCCGTGCTGTTGCGCTGACTCCGGCCGCGGAAGCCTACGCTCTCACATAATAGATACTTCAGTTTCAAAACTTATTGTTTCCTGTGTGGGAAAGAGAATACGACAGAATTTGTGTAATCACAAAAAGGACTATCATATACACAAAGAAACTGTGTGCACAAGATTTGCCATTTTCTTTGATATCAATGATCACTGCACCATCAATATGGAGGAGACCATCAATAACACTCTGACGAGGATTTGGTCGTAGAAGAAACCCGATAGCAGATGGGGAGTTATTGTCATGGAGTGCAAAATAATTCCCATGGAGTGCAAAATAATTATAAAATTCGTATTAGACCATCCAATGTGTTCGCGTTAAGACTACGTTGTCAAACATAAAGTAACAGAATGCTTCATTATTCAGTTTTTATTCCTTAACAGAACGTGAGACGATTCAAGTAATGAAGTTTCAAAGTACGATGAAGCGAATCCAATAGTAAATCAGATATCAATAAGGAATTTTTTATCCAAATTTCGTGTATGCGCTAAAACCTATCAAAAGAAGAAAAAGACTTGTCTTACTAAAGATACGATGGCATGTGCTAACGATGTACATTTTTTCTTTCGTTAATAAATTGCACCGTCTTTGAGTTTATGTATCCGGCATGACCGATCCAACATTATCTAAAAAATTCTTTGTAAGTAGATATTCCTATTAGTAGGTAAATAAAGGATATTGTCTGGTATCAATAATATTATTTGGCTTATGATCGTTTCGATCGCGAAGCGATCATCCTTTATCATAATAATAGAAGATATCTACCTCAGCAGCGATCTAATTAATAAGGTTTTCCTTTATTTGATAAACCTTTGAATATGTCAGCTGCTATTTTGAAGATCCTCACACACGCATCTACGATTCTATATTTCTTTTATCGATACCAGAAGTCATTTAATATTTTGTTCTTTATATTTCGAATGCACTATGTGAGCAAAAGTATCCGGACACGTCCAAAATGGTGTTATGGTGTGGTCGTGTTTTTCATGGAGGGGTCTTGCATCCTTTTTTTGTGTGGCACTATCACGACACCAATAATTGAGTAGCAAATTAAAATTTGCTATTTCAATTATTGCAAAATAAAAGCAAAATTTTGCATTCTAACAAAGGGGATTTACATATTACAACTCATACTCTCTTGAATTACTTTTAACTTTTGCGAAAATTCAAATCTCCAAAAATTTAATTTTCAAAAAATACAATTCAAAGTTTCGAAAATTTAAAGCGTTCAATGAAAATTAGAGGTTTAGGAGAATATTTTTATAATTTGCAGTAATTTCCAGAAGAAATTGTGAGAAAAATTGTTTGTTCCAAAAATGTACAATACCTTTTTTGAAACCTTTTTTTGCAACAGATTTTGCAAAAAAGCACAATAAGTCAAAAATATTTTTCCAAATTTACAGTTTTGAAATATAAACTTTTATGAATTTTCGAAAATACGGTATTTGTCGGAAAAAGGTCTAGCAACAAATTTTTCTGACCTTTGTTACATAATAAAAAATACATATTTTAAAGTCGTTCTTTAGGAAATAATTATTTACCATTTCCCTAAATGTCACATATAACAAAGCAAAAACTACTCATAATTTCGAAAAATTATACATGACCTTATTTCAATATGTCTTTGAAGAATAGTTACTTAAAGAACATCTCTATCATCAATATTGTAGTTGAAGGGACGATGCCCAAAAAGTTTGAACTTTTCCAATTTTCGAAAAATCAAATTTTTTTTGCGAAAAAGAGGTATGACTATACTTTTACGCATCTTATACAATATTAGAGAACAATGTTTAATAAAAAACACAGAGGCTTGTTTGAGAAAATTTTGAAAATTTAATTGAGTCATTGTAACTGTATTTGAGATGTGTAAAGTGCCTTCAAAAATCAAAATATCCATTTCGAAGTCAGGTAGCGACGATATCATTTAAATAAATTGAGGAATTGGCTGAGCGGTTTGGGTGCTAGCGTTGACAACACGCTGTCAGACTGACGGATGGACAGACGTTTTTGGCATCGAGGAGCCATAAAACCTTAGGAATCTTAAAACAACGCATTTGTGGTTTTATCGTACAGGAACAAGATGTACACAATTTGTCGTTGCCAAGGCCAGACAACACGAGTTTTTCTGACCAAAATTGGGCTTTTACCGGCGCTCAATTGCAAAGAAAAAAAGCTCTTGGGCAATGGTATCGAAAAAGTGGATATATCTTGTCTCGATTTGGAGTAAATTCCTTCCTCTCAGACGTTGTATAGCCGGAATCCGTTTTGTGTAAGTAATCTGGCGATGATACTTTTTCAAAAAGATTTCCTAAAGAAGGTAGGAGGCTAATTGTGCGATAACTTGACGGGTCGTTTTTTGGCTTGCTTGGTTTCACAATGGAAATAATATGCGCTTGTTTCCATTTTCGAGGGAAGTATGACACAAAGAGATGCATATCAATGACGTTAGACTGAGTTTGCAAATACAAAGTTTCCATGCTGTATCCCTGGCGCACAAAATTTCATTTACAATTTTTTTGGCATCAGAGATATTAAGAGGGTATGCGTTAAGAAATTACGATTTTTTGGTACATCCTTATATATATATATATATATATATATATATATATATATATATATATATATATATATATATATATATTACCCAATTTTAAATTACTCCAATAAAGCAAAGGAATTGTTTGCTTTATTGGAGTAATTGAAAATTGCGTAACTCACGACTCGTGCCTGCTGACGAGGAACTTTTACGCGCGTCCGCTGGCAGGTCAATGGCACCGAACTCTCAAACTTCACGAAAGGTCAGGTATCTATTCTTAATCAAGAGAAATATCGCAGGTTACTTCTATTGAACCAGTAAATGAAATGAAAGATTCAACGGTTTAATCAGTAAGACTTAAATATGCCACGCAATGAGGGACAATGGCCTCAGGTGAAGATAACTATAACTTCTTCACGGCTGTTAATAAAGTTGTGGGTCTCGTAAATGAGCAAATGTGAGTAATCATAATAGATAACCCTAAGTGTTGGTTCCGTATCTCTGACAATTAAAAAAAAACATTATTTCTTTATAGTCGCATCGACGTCATGGTTATTAGCTTTGTACCTATTTTATACATTTTAATACATACTATTTATTATTTATGTTTTTTTAAATTGGCAAATAATAAACAACAAAAACAGACCAAAACCTAGTGGTGCTAGAATAGCACTTTCTCACCTCTCGAATGTTTATGTAATACCGCAATTTCTGTCCATATTAACAACTCTCAGCCATCAATTCTAAAACTCATTAACAATACTAGCTCATTAAGCGTGAAAAATTAATTCGTTTAATGTAATATATAAATTCGAGAATGCAAAACTCCTTTCCATTCACCCAATGTCTCCTTAGATTTTTAATTACGTTCGCCTTCTCTTTGAACTGTTGGCTTTTAGTGGGTTTTTCTTTCAGGTCATTCTGAGAAAAACAAACTGCTTCATCGCGACGTTCTATTCTTACATTTCAACGTGAACCATATTTCATTATAACGCCCTCAAAGATTGTGGTAAAAGATGTGCGGGTAATGGTCAGATACTCACGGACTTTGAGCAATTGAAATCTCTTCGGTAAAATGAATGGACTCAACAGTATTTTCCCACAATTGTTTCATTAATTCCTAATTGCAGTAGATTAGCATTACTTGCTGCTTACTATATGAATAAACATGTGATTATCTCTTTAATAAACATCAATATGGCTAGTAGAACTTTCTTCGAAAATGATCAAATTGTCTTCCTATGTAAATTTAGAATTTTTTACCAGCCTTTCAATCTATGAATGTCTTTACTGTTCTAGGGTTACCCAATGTACTTCTAGATAGTTTTGTATTTGAGAGAGTTTTGATACCACCTTCACATTTAAATGCATTTCACCAATTTTGTACAAAATTTCATTCAGTTGTGAACAGCTTCAAAAAGTACGGCTTGGTGACTTTATACAAAAGTGTTGCCAGATTATGTTTTGTGTAAGTTGTGATTTTTAACAAATCTTAGTTAAAAAGAGTAATTTGATTGAAGAAAGTGTGCCAAAATAAAATATCAATAATAGGAAATATTTTAATTGTAAGTATCGTTGCAGATACATTACAATACATACAAACAGATTTCAAATTTAAAGAACGTAATTATTAGGTTAACAATTTTCTGCAGCTGACATTTTGTAGATATTTTCGTAATCAGGAGAAATACCTGACTTTGTTGTGTCTGAATAGTCTGTTAAAATTTTTGCAGCTTGAATCACGTTCTCATTCAATGTTTTATTTTGTGACCCGACGTTTTTCTAGTTCGATTTTCTTAATGGGTGAGTCTTGTGCCGACAAATCCAAACTGTCCGAAGAACTATCATCTTCAAGCAAAAGGAAGCCAGGACGGTACAGCAGAACAAAAGTAAAGTTCAGTTTATTTTACAAGTAGAGTGTTTGACGTATCCAAGACGCAAAGCAAACACACAACATTTCGTTAAAAAAAATGAACTGCGCGTTGCGCTCTGCGATGGCGTCGTCACCGTTAGCTCGACGACCTACTCACTCGATGATCCGACTCACCCATTGCATCTTGCGAGGAACAAATCACTCGCTTCTGTCGCTGAGATTTCTTTCGCGAGTTTTTTTCCCATTCAGATCGATTTGATTCAGAAAAAGCGGGGCGTCTGGAAACGCTGATATACAATTACACCAACTAAAACTATTGAAGGGATCAGTGGAACAAGGGGCTATCTCCTTTTTTTTGTGGAATTGAGTTATTATCATTAATGCAAACTTCTAATATTATTTTTACTGTAGTATGTTATTTAAATCTGCTATGGACTTATAAGCAAGTGTACTGTGTTTAGAGGGGCCCGCATGTTGCTGATGCTGTCGTCGAACAGGTGAGGGACTTCACTTCACTACACTACATATTTTTTTGCTTTGGATTACCTTTGAATTACACACTGACCAGAACTTCACAGCACTTCACCGCACTACACAGCACATACTTATTTAATATATTTTTCTAATTTGTTTCTAA
>BOPP01000227.1:1465204-1493820 GCA_017312745.1 Gryllus bimaculatus | reverse complement strand
TGTAATATTTGTTCGTCAGCGCTATCTTTGATGTTTCGGTATATAACACAATCGTCTGCAAATAAACAATATGCAAAATGCTGCAAATAAATATGGGAACGTCTGTGCCATTCTGTAGCACAAATAATTCTTCTCTATAAAATACCGCTACTGAAAGTACTCGGTCGGCGCAATTCAGCTGTTTGCCGGTTGACCTCCTAGCGACGTCTTGTGGTTCGGACAGACGGTGTTCGCGCGCTTTTGGCTTTTATACTGCAGGTTGGGCTCTTGAAGTTTCTGTGCGGCCTTAAGCTTTGGGGAAATATAGCATTGCTGCCAGGACTGCTTCTAAACAATAGAAGGTAAGCGCGGTGGGGGGGGGGGTTAAGTAGTCATTACCAAAATTACAATTAAATTATAAATTTTCTCACAAACATTTCAACGCATGAAAATAATCACTTCAAACCTACTTAACGTTCAAAATATCAAATATATTATGATAATATGTAAAATATTAAATTCCATTTTTCATTGCTGTCATATGTATTTTTTTATTTAACTACTCAGCTTCGATCAATTCTTTGTGTTTAAAAAAATTGTTTAAATATCAGTACAACGTTGAGAAATATAAAAATAATATGTAAATGCGAATTAAGAAAAAATATGTTAGTAATTTTGTATACTTTTATTAAATCTCTTCGGAAACAATTGAGTGTGATTAATATTTTTTTCGGAGAATTGACTAGAATAATTAATCTTTGTCGCATTCTAACTTATTAAAAAGAGGCCAAACGCGATTCACCTATCCTTATTTTCTTAGGCTGTACATCTTTATATTACGTACCATTTATCATACAACTTTTGGATTTAAAAAATGTTATCTATTTTGTGGAGAAAGTGGCCTGCCCGCTCAGAAGGGGGGCTAGCAATCCTAAAACTTCACAGTCGTGCCCGCGGTGGTGACTCGGATGACGTCAGTTGGAATCTCGGAACCGAGATAATTTTTTGCTCGTTGGACTCGCTTTGGCAGGTTCATGTACTTTTATAATATTGAGGAGCCGTTAAAATAATATGAGAGAGTACTTTTTTGTAGCGTCACTAGTTGACAGGTGATATGCTGTGAAAATCACACGTTTCAATCTACTACATTTTACCTCAAAATAATTACAGACAGAGAACAAACAAGCAAGAGTATACCAGACAGAGACTGTTCCCACAGTTTCGGCGCTCATGGTGGCACCAAACGTAATGGTATACTGCAACTCTGCTCCTAGCAGGTATGAGCTGTTGAGTTTCATCCAATTGGGAGCTTGAACGTCATCATAGTGACGTCATTATTGTGACGATCAAGCTCCCGATTGGATGAAACCGTGAACACCTGAGACCTTCCAGAGGCAGAGTAACATAAATCGCAGTATAGAATACTTTGTTTCCCAGAGCGTACTGTTTTGAGTGCAAACAACATGGCTTCAAATTGCTTCAGAGATGGAGTCACTTTAGCCACTCTATGTAGTATACTCTAGTTCGTCGCGGAGAAAATTTAAATAATTATTTGTGAATAGTTGATAGAGAAGTATTGAATATTTGCTGTTGAAAAATAATTATACTAATAACTTTAGTCTCTCGCATGACTATTTATTTTCACAAGTTGGCGATACTTAATATAGTTTAGGTTGACTTCGGCACCCGTTCTTTTATTTTTTCTGTTTTCAATATTGGTTCACATTGTTTCAATTAGAAGTGAACTATCGTCAAATTGCTAATGGTTGTGTGTTATACATTTTGAGTTAGGGTGTTTTTTCTCGTGCCCCAAGAGAAACAGTGCTGACAATAGCAATCTGTAAGGGATGACTCCTTGGCAGAGAGCCAGTACCTCCCGTTGCGATTAATTTCGCAAGTTTTGTTTATAAATTACTCCTCAGAATGCCCTGTGCTGTAGGTTATATTTAATAATTTTCCATAATAGCCTGTACTAATTTAAACTTCTTTTATTAAAAAATTAGACGGTAAGGGCTAAATTGCTTTTTACCATCTTGAGGGACAGAGATTTTACTTTCATATGAAGTTTTTTTTTTTTGTTTTTGTTTTTTCAGTAAAGTATTTCGCCTTGGTCAGTCTCACGAACCTTCAGTGCCAACGACAATCCTCAAACTGTATCCGGCTATAGTGGAAGGGAAACACCTCATCCGCGGAATAAGGAAAAGTGAGCTTCGGAATTTGCAGAAAATAAATAAAAAGACTTAGCAGGTGTAGAACGAAAAGAGGAGAAAATGGACACAAGATAAAGAATTCATAGGTTTTACAACAATAATGTTTTTGAATGCCGTAATCTTTACTCTGATTATTCGAATACACGTTCGTTTCAGAAAGTATCTTCAAAGACACGAGTTTCATTTTAAATTCAACGGATTCGTCTCTGGATTCTCGATGACAGATTCTCCCAAATCTGAAAAGAAATATAACTAAGATTAAACACAGAACAGTACTACACAAAATCTTTGCAATTAAAGTCTATTGATATTTCTAGGAAACTGACTTTCATGAAAGTCTAGTCAGGCAGTCGAATTATTTTAGAGATGAACGCCTCACATCGTGACGAAGAGGAGATTTACATTTGAAATTATTACAAGTTAAAATCATATTACAATGTCATAAATATACGTTACTAAAAATCGTTGAGAGGAAAATGCGACAATAGTTTGCAAAAAGTCTTTTTGTTGTTTTGAAAGAAACCTTTAAAATGATTCAGCGAGAATAAGATTGCCGTTCTTGATGTTATTTTGAAATTGGTTTGAAGGGCCTTTTTTTAAAAAACTTTAGGCAGATATTCAATCATTATAATAAACTGTTATTTCAAATCAATCTTTACATCTTAAAAGATTGTTTGATTTTAAATAAAAGTTTATTATATGATTCAATGCCTTCCTAAAAGAAAAGGATCTTCAAACCAATTGTAAAATAAAGTATATTTTTCCTATATCAGCAGCTGATTACACTTGATTGTTCTTTGAAACGTTCTTTTCGCAAGATCTGCTAAAAGAGAGAATGGTCAGGCCTGAGCCGAATCAAGAAATGAAGAGATGCTTACCTGAGCGTGTTGAACTGCCTCCGGCAGTCGCGTGCAACTCATTGTCACCACATCTTGGCCTTGGCCATTCTTCTAGGCTCACACCAGCCTGCCCCTCGGGGGCTGAGCGATTTGGTGGAACCCCCAAGCGGACGGAGGCTCGCCGCGGTTTTCGTCCAAAGCGCCCGCGGGGACGTACAGCTGCTGGTATAGAAACGGAGGGCGGCGCGGCTCCATTTCGTCCGCCTGCTCGCTGTCTGGCGCGCCCGGATCGTCATCGGCAGGCCCCTGCGCGTCCCAGGCGTCTTCTTCCTCGTCTTGGAGGGGAGGGGGCCTTGGGAGAGAGACGCAATTTGGTTTGGGAGGACGAACCGGTCGCGCTGGGGCAGGAGGGCGCGATGGGAAGGCGGGTGGGGCTGTGGGAAGAACGGGCTGTGGGGGCTGTATGGGAGGAACGGATGGGGTATCCTGCCACTCCTGGTCCTCTTGTGGTGGATCTGAGTAGCGTGGCCGTGGCCTTGTGTTAAGGGGCAGTGGGAACGGGTAGGGAGGCCCTTTGATATAAGAGGGGGCGACTATCCATCGGTCCACGTAAGAATTGTCTCCTGGAGGAAACATACCCTTGTTGATCTTGTTCCCGAACCTCTTGTCGCCTCTGTTTTGGAACGGTTCAGAATTCCACTGCTCGTTTTCGGGAGAGGGAGAGTCCTCGAAGTGGTGATCCTGGCGGTTTGGATTGTACCGCACACCGCTGGGAGGCCGTCTAGCAGCGCACACGCCCACCCAGGCAATCGCCACAACGAACAACAGTTTCATCGCCTCTGGCTTTGAGCGCCCCTGGACGAGCACGGCGCCAAGCGAGGGGCCTTTATACCGCACGCGCCACGGCCGCTCGTGACGTCACGCACAGGCCTGCAAAATGGCGGCGAGCGCTCGACACCACTGGCACTGCTGTTTACGACTGATGAACTGTAGATTAGCGCGCAATTAAAAGCAATGTGCCGTTTATTGGAGTCGTTTGTTGAATGATGATCATTGATCCGCGAATGATTTTTCTACGTTACTTTATTTTTACGCTTTAAGAACATTAATTTTAATTGCAAAATCAAACATTTCAAATGAACACGTCCAACGCACAATTTACAAGCCTTTCTCCCCTATCATGTGAATTTGCCATTCAATAAATTATAAATTATAGCGATGTCTTCCAGAAAAAACAGAATTGCAAGAGAAAGTTTGGATATTTAGAACAATAAATTATTGACATAAGTTATTTTGCTCCCTAATTCTTCACATACAGAATTTTCTGTTATCTTTTATGACGATAAAAAATATAAAATTGTAATGAATATAATTTAATAATTTTGTTATTTATTATACGCATAATACAATTTCGTTCTGCAAGTAATGATTCCACTAACATGTAACTGCATGTCAACTACTGGTGCTGCAGCAGCAAATCTTTTCTTGCAATATTTGTAACGTTTATATAATATTAGGTTACAATTTCTATTTTATGTGCTCTTCAGCAGTCATTTAAATAACTGCAAACAATTATACGATACGGAACGACCATTTAGAGACTGATCGTTTGTAGTTCGCCGTCGTTGTCCTCTTGTGCATCGAAACATTTGATTGCAGAACGGATCCTTACAGAGTTTAGCCCCCTCTTTCTTTCCAATTCAATTTTACATTGAATTGAATTAATGCCTTATTTTACGTGGCGAGACTCCGGCCATCAGGTCCGCTCTTCCGTCTGACCACGCAAATTTCGCTTACCGCTCCTTTCACCAACTAGCAGAGAGAAGGATTTCTTGGAGCGAGATACAGGCGATAGATTTTTTAATTTATCAGAGCGTCGTAGGCATTTGAGGATCTTTACATGCAGATAAATCTATTAACATGGAGACAGCCGGCTTTACTTCCCCTCCGAAGGAAGGCGTACGAAGGATTTTTTTGCCCTTAAAAATCCACGGGTTTGAACTCGGAAACCTGGGTATACCAGTCCGATACGCTAACAGTTACACCATCGCCGCGCGCAAAACTACATTAGACTCTTTCTGTCGCAAGCTGTGTTGCCACTTCTTGAAGAAGCTCGGGGTTATTCAGCTCGTCCATCTTGCTTCACGCGCAAATATTTAACATAGTTTACCCAACGATAGCTTCAGTTGTATTGATCTTAGACGAGTGATATTTTTACCAGTTATCCCAAAACTCTTATGAATACGTTTGTTATTTAATTATTGTGTTTAATTATTTAATTAAGAAGAAAGTAATTATAAATGACAGCCACGTGTTTACTACTACATTTTCACGTCCATAAATTTTCACCATGCGAGAATTTGTGTTATTGAAGAAAAGCACATTTAGCCGATGAAATGTGTTGGGAAGACTAGATTTTGGTATGTGACCAACCGCATCTCTGTTTGAATCATGGTTCGTGAGTTAGACGGCAATAAAATCAATATTTAGTGCTCTACAAATGAATTAGAAATTTTAGAGTTAACAATATTAATGAGGAAGCCATTCTACTAGTAATTCTATCATAAAATGTGTTTTCAAACGCAAGAACGTAGCGAATGTTAGAAAAAAGAATATTAGGGATTGTCCGCACAATTCCTCGCTGTATCTGATCCCATCCATGTCATTTCACATTTGTGAATGGACATTTTCCCTTTACTTTACATAAAAAAGAAGTGTGTTAATAAATTGGTCGTGTAAAATGTCTGGAGACTGAGAATTAGTATCACTGACCAAGATATCGAGGTCATCATTCGGGCCAAATACAATTCAAGTCTCGTTAGTGTTTCATAGATAAACTGTCTGTTTCACCCCGAACTGGACTTAATTTGCTAATGATATTTCAGTTTTAATTCTCATTTAACTGTTTGTTGTTTTACAGATAATGATTGAATACATCTTATTTGTAAAAAGTCTTTAATATTTAATTTTAAGGTATCTATTCAAATGTTTTGAAGTGATTTTCGTTCAAGTGATATGCTAATTTTCTTCAGGCTTGTAGGTGGTACGTAAGATCTGAAAAAAATGTTGAGACTCCCTGCCAAAATCCCGTCTTGCTTATTAATACAAAATTAGGAAAAATAACTTTGTTCTCCATTGCCATCACACTCAGGCTGTCGAAACCCTGAGATGTCCGTGGGAAGACAGCTGTCCTTTCGCCGGACCTTTGATGTTGGAAGCAAATGCACCAAACCTCAACACTCCGCAAGCTGGTAGAACACCATGAAAAACCCACATTCTATTCAACTTTTGTAGTGTTATGAAGTATTAGAAATGGTGTTTTAGAGATATTTCGAGACCTCCACACTTTCGTCAGCGAGCAAAGTTGCATCGTTAGCGCCAGAAACCTCCATCAGCCGGTGTCAGATTTCCAGCGCGTTCGTTATTTTACGACGGATATGACGCAAAGGTCTTATCCGTTGGTCTCTTTTCAATGCTACGTGCACAGTCATACGCGTTCTTAATATTTCTACAATGTCGGTCATACGGATATCGTAAACCAATACTATTTTTAAGAAAACTCAAAAATATTAGTAAATGTACACACCGTGGTCTTGTTATACATTGCACACTTTATCATTTGACCCCATTATTGTACAAGAGAGAAATGTATTTATTCATTTATTTATCCCATATCAAGATAACATTTTCAGGGACTCACATCTTTGCAATAATTTTATTTGGATTATTCATGCATAACTCGTCTTTCCGAGCCTGCCATGTAAACGCCCATTTTTAACACTCTGCTTGATGTCCTCCAAGGCAAATGAGACTGACGACAGATAGGCAGATAGCTTCGACCGGCAGCAAGTCCTGAAAGGCCTGATTGTCACAATACCACAACTTGCAAATGCTGCGAACCACAAAATTAATTATATTTATGGATTTTGAAAGGCGTTGATCAATATTGGAACAATTGGTAGAATTTCATGTCAATCCGAGTATCCAGAACGGCGGGTGGTTTTTGTAAGCGTTACTGACAAGTGGCAACGTTGTTCTCCATAAGCACTGCGCAGCAATCAAATGCTTGGTCGCACTATGGTTCAGAGATTTCTGGTGGGGCGGTGTAAAATATACACGTTCGCTCTTTTAGTTCGCCGGTCATCGTTTGTTTTTTAACATTTTAATTTTTTTTTGTTCTATGGTACCAGTTTTATCTAAGTAGAAACTGTAATTTTCCCATTATCATTGGAAACCTAGTGTCATGAACTTGTTTCTGATACTGACACTGTCTGATATTTGATTTATTAAAATTAACTTAAACAAAAAATTTCTGAAGCATTATAAATCAATAATGGACGCTATGTACGGTATAGGTGTTTTTTATATAAAATATTAAATATGAAATAATTATATTTTCTGTTATTGAAAACAAATCAAAAAAGGTATTCTTACATAAAATCAATTATTTTCACCTAGTAAATTGTCGTAAACATTCGTATTTACGTAAACAAACATATTTACTACTTCCACTGGTCAGTGAAGCTTGGGGTCCAAAAAGACCCAGGTTTAGTTCTTGATAGAACTAGTGGGGCCAAAACAGCTTATACTTTCTTGCCCCCTAGTAACGGTAATGTAATAGTATTATATCGCATTTCTGTCTAAACCAACACATCTCAGTCAATGAGCTTTGACAAAAAAAAACGCGCATGCAGTGATGGGCTCTGCCAACAATTAGCACGTATTTTCTTAATAATTCTTTCTAAAGGCACCATTTTTGCCGTACATAGAACTTTTTCAGTTTCCATTGTTGTGGTTTTATGAAAGTCCTTCTAACACTATCTTCATGGAACATTTTTTCTTGTTTTGAATACATACATTACATACATTTCAACATTTCATCTTTGCTGCCGAATTCATACGTTAGATTTTAAAAAAAATAGTAAACGCACGAAAACTGTTATAAACATTATTTTAATTTCTATTACTCACGCAACTTTTTTTGAACGAAGACCTAGCTTCCCCCGCTGACACAATAAACAGATGAAGGCAAAAGCTCGCAGCGAGCACTGATGACAACATTCCAAACACATCTTCACTAGCGCGAAGTAGAAACAATTTTCTTTTGAAGACGAGAACTTCTATCGGTTATTTTCTCCAAAAATCTAAAGATATGACCGAAGAAGGTAGGGATCTATCACAGAAGATACCTCGAACACCTGATAAAGTTAGAGCGCAAATTATTGAGAAAGTTGTGAAGGCATGACAGATTCTCCAGAGATTGGCGTTGCTTCATAAACTCTAGTGGCCGATTTCGTAACTAATACCCCCACTCTACCGGCATTTCTTCAATCAATCGTTCAAGAAACGTTGCGCGAATAATAGCACATCATACAGAAAAGCAGGGACAATTTCCAAAATAAACGTAACATTCAAAATAAATGCCATCCAATACATCCCATTATGAATGCATTGGAAACAACGAATTCATGACCTTATACGAATGTTTTATTTTCTCATCGCTTCAGATAAACACTTTTTAAATCTAATGTTAATGTTAATCCCTTAACTATTCGTAAACGCCTAGTATCTGACAAATAATATATTGCTCCTGCAGCGTGACGTTTTTTAATTACAATAATAGATAAAATACTCGAAAAAAAATCAGACATAAATAACATAACGAATATCATTAGCTCCAAATCATTCGTAATTTCTAATTTGAACATTAACTCCAGATATATTGTTCTCACGCAACAGAAACACTAATTTTTTGAAGTGCGGTACACGGATCCCATATTAGGCGAAATTACTACAAGTGGGTCAATTGTGTGGTGACTATGGAATCCAAATTTATATTTTCAAGTCACGTGTTTCTAATTTAGTCTATCCAATGATTGTCTCAAATTAAAAGATACGAAAAATAAATAACTAAATAGACAATCAATAAATATTAATAAGTGATATAATAGGCCGTTTGTATTTTGCATATTATAAGTAAAATAAAAATAAAATTTTGCATCACCGCGTGCTTATCCATAAGATATCCTTGATGGATACTCTGCGCGTATCCATCAAGATAAATCTTAAAAATTAGAATGGTCTTTAAGTCCCGAAAGAAACGTTCAAATTAACCAATAATCCAATTTAATCAGGTGGATATTACTTGTGAAATTATTATTCATATAAGTCATTCAATTTTTTTTGTGGCCCGAAGTTGGTGTGAAACCTGTACATATTTCATTAATTTCAAGCAGAAATAACTCAGAAACTACTCGTTTTTTTCGAAAAATTGTGCATGACTTTTTTAAAGAGCTAATTTTGTACAACAGACTTTGCCCGAGGCAAAAATCTGTATCTTCAATATTGTAGTTTTTCGAAAAAAAATCAATACCATAAAATGAGACTAGTGCTACATTACTTATCGTTCCTTATTACGTATATGGAGAAAATTCAAAGAAAAAATTTGGAGTGGATTTTGAGATATTTATTTTTGTAAATTTCAATTGCATAATACGATAAACAACTGTTTTTTCAAAAACTTGTATTGATCGTTTTTGAACAACTAATTTTGTACAATAGATTTTGCCTGTGGCAAAAATCTCTATCTTCAATTTTGTAGTTTTAAAATGTTATATGAAAATTTTAAAAAATCCAGCAATACCAAAAATATGTCTACTATCATATTTGTTATCGTCTCTTATTACATAAGCAAAGAAAAAACTTGGAGCGTTTTTTGAGATTTTTTTTGTAAATTTCAATCGCAAAATAGGCAAAAACTACTGTTTTTTTTCAAAAAATTGTACATGATCTTATTTGAAGATCAACACCCTGAGACAAAAATCTCTACCTCCAATTTTGAAGTTTTAAAACATTTTTTTCAGTTTTCGAAAAGTGAGTGATGTTGACGAAAATGAAACCTGCACCATTCTCTTGAACGTCCTTCGACTTATTCAACAACACAATTTAATCAAAAAATTTGGAGCCTTTGTTTGAAAATGGCCCAGGAACCCCTTAAAATTAAGATATCTATTTCAAATTCCAGGATTCGCAACATCAGTTAAAACGATTGGGGAATATCAGTTTTGGAGAAAATCAGCTGAACTGTTTATAATAATAACGACAAAAGGGCACGCAATAGCGCATTAATTGGTTAAATGTAATTTACGTAGCACTTGGCCTCATTTCACAAGCTTATTATCACTATATTCTGTCCGAGTTTTGTCGAATTTTCGGCAAGATGTTACATGGTATCTTGTACATGTTTTTTTTCACAAAGTTTGCACACGCATTCACTGACAGAATCGTGGAAGTATTCCCTGTTGCACAGTTGGTAGTGGTAGCCGTGGACCGCCTTTGTTTAAAAACAAAGTGTTTTCAAGCGCGAAACGAGTCAGGTGCGTCTATGCTCCGTTTTCCTTTATCTATGACTTTCACTGCGTGCGCCTCCAGTTATCTGGTATCCTTCCGAGTTGGATGCATTTATTAAATAGATCTGCCCAGCATTCCTCTAGGTATTTTTTGAATCTTTTATGTGTTCGTTGAATATGGTGTCCAGATAGGCTGCCTCTTTCTTTCTTTTTTTTTTCTTCTTCAGTTTTATTACTGCTCTTGGTTGAGAATATTCGAGAAGTGATTTTCCCAGGGGTTCATTTGGATACCGTTCGAGAATATTTTTTCTGCTTTGGGGCTACGAACGGGCCATTTTCGGCTTCTTTGGCGAGCTTTGTTGTCTCCTTTTCTATGTGGTTTGTTTTTTCATTTTCAGGAGAGTCTTGTAATTTAGATTTATTTACTCCAAACAAGAGTAAAAACTGTAGTAGGGGGGAGAAGATTATCTGCGCACGTTTTCGTGAGGTCCAGAATCCCTTCCCATCATTTTAACTATAAATAGTTGATAGATGAGTAATGTATAAAATTTCACATAAATAAAAAAAATTTAAAAATCGCAAGAGTAGTAATATTTGAAAAATAGTCATTTTCATTTCCGAGTTATAGAAAACTTATTTGCACCCGCACACGACTTGCAAGTATGATTTTTCTGCATTGCTAACAAAATAGCAACTCGCCCTTACCTCTACTCTCACAATTACAAGCAAAAGGAGAGTTCAACAAACCGTGCGCATAGTGAAGCTATATTTACGTCCAGAAGCAAAACAAAAGACCATTTCAGCATTTGCTCAATTGATCAGGGAAACTGGACAAAAACCTGATCGATGGGGAAGCCGGAAGCTGAAGTACATTATTTGTCACAAGCATTTTAAGTCTTTTTAAAAGACGTATACAATACGAATGTAAACTAATTCATTATATATCACTGTTTTGTTAGAATAAACATTTTACTTTCTGATAATCAGTATAGTCTCTAATTGAATAGAAATAGTTATGCCGCAGAAAAGATTTTACTTTTAACTTAAATTTGTGAACCGACTTCAATTGTTTAATATCATCTGGCAGTGCGTTGTAAAGTAGCGTACATGTATTGTATATGGATTTGTGATAGTGAGTTGTTGATACTGACAATTAATGAACGTGATTTTTATGACGTGCGTTGTAATTATAAATATCAGTATTGCATGAAAATATGTTTCCACCCTAAAGTAAGTCACTTTTGACAAATATTACAGATTCGTAAAACTATAGGCAAGGCAGTGGTAAGATTCCAAGCTCAATAAGGTGAGGCTTGCAGGGATCACGCGGATGGCATTTTTTCATTATTCGAATAATTTGCATTTCCAATCTAAATGTCTGGGTACTACATGATGAGCTTCCCCAGAATATTATGCCATATATCAGACGGGAATGTACATTTGCGAAATACACGCAACGAGATGCATGAAGGCTGACAGAATTTGATAGAATTCTGAATGCGTAACATAATGAACTTAATTTACTGATTAATTTTGTTGCGATGGCTGATTTGAAAGGCAAAAATGCATTGAAACTGTTTTTCCTTCATTAACTATTAATTTATTACAAAACCATTTCAAAACGTCTAAGTTCGAACTATTTATTGTTTCTTTTTTGCAAAAAAACATTCGTGTCATCGGGAAACAGAACCGTTCTTCCGTTTTTAATAGACGACGGCATACCATTTACGTACAACAGAAAGAGGATAGGACCTAAGATCGAGCCATGCGTGGTCCCATATTCAATTGGTAAAGAATTGGAAAGATAAGTAAATAAAGTCCTTTCGTGCCAGTACGGTATTTCTACTCTTTGAGATCGATGTTTAAGGTACGAGGTTATCCAGTTTAGGGCGATACCACGAATTCCATAAGAAGGTAATTTTGATAGCAAGATGTTATGGTCAATAACGTCGAAAGCTTTCGAAAGATCTAAAAATATTCCAATGGGTGCTTCATTTTTGTTCACTGATGTAGCAACATGTTTAAGAAAAGAAAAAATGGCAGTTACCATAGATTTTGATTTTCCAAAACCGTGTTGTGACTGAAAACGCTTCGTTTTTCCTGAGAAAAGTTTCCATTCGCGTATAGAAAAGCCTCTCTAATATTTTAGAGAAACCTGACAAAAGAGAAAATGGTCGGGCATTTTGAATTTCATATTTTGCTCCCTTTTTTAAAAAGTGGCTTAATTTTTGCTGTTTGAAATATCTGGAATATTCCTGTGCATAAAGAAGCATTGAAAATTGAGTAACGGATGTATAAAAGCAGGAAAACACAAGTTTTCAATAACCAAAGCGGAAAATCATAAACCCAGATTAATACTTTTTTTTTAGTTTACTGACTATTCGTATTTTGTTAGAAGAAGTTTCGGGTCGAATCGGTCGAAATTTTTTTTGGAAAGGTAAGATGGTTAACTTGACGTTTTAGTCCCTGCGTGAGTCAGCCGCAATTCTAGAAAAGTGTTGGTTGAAGAGATTTGCCACTTTTTCCGGACTACTGGCTTTAAAACAACATTTTCCACTAAGTAATGTGATGATGAGATCGTCATTTTTACGATATTCCACATTGGTTTAGTTTTGTTACTAGTGTTTAAAATATTGTGATTATTTTTCTTAATTTTTGCCTGAACTATTACTTTTCTTAAGATTCTTTTGAATTCTCGATGATACGTTATGATGTTTAGAAGTAGTTAAAGTAAAGCGTACGTTTGTTTTTACACGATGTTCTAATTACTTGTGTGATCGAAGTATTATTTTCCGTTGAAATATTTAATTTTCTCTTTTTCAAAGGAAAGCATGCGTTAAAGTGAAATGAAAGTTTTGAGAAAAATATATTAAATTTTTCATTTGTGTCAACAGCGTTATAAACTGTGTCCCATGACTCCTTCAGCAAGTAGTCCGTACATAATTTTATGTCAACTTTAGTGAATGCTCTGCACATGCGTGAATAATTTGTTTAGGAGCGCGTTCACTGCAGATGTTTTCTACTGAACGACCGAACTTTTTGTGCACTAGCGTTGAGCCCAATCGGCCGGACAGACAGACATTTTGCAGCCAATCGATTTTTCGGTACGAAGGACGGATTCTGGGTACTGGATTCTGGGTACATCACGTGTTAAGAGGACTTTTTTCTATATTGAGCAAGTGGATTTATCCCCCTTTTCCTAATCAGGGCCGGGCAAGAAGATTTTTTTGTGTCGAAAATTCCCTGTTTTCTGGCGCACGATTCCAATACTTTCTCTTCTTTAGTTAGTAAGTGCGAGAAAGTAAAAAGCAGATATGGTGCGAGGGTATCCGTTAAAAAGGGTGCTTGCTAAGACAACTGTCTTGTTACATTCCAAAAAGTGCTTCACTAACAGAAAGAAAACGAAGTTACCCTTAGGTGGCCAGACGCCGCCGGGACGACACCTTGATTCTGAGTTCGAGCTCCCTAAGGTTTTGAGAGGAAAACGGGACGCCAAAATGTGACAAGGACTAATTGGCATAAACAATAATTTTAAATTTATCCTGCCGTATTCCTTCGGGTTTGCATTACATTGTAAAACAGTAGGCGCGATGAGATCAGACGCACATGAACTACATAAGAGTGTTTCACAGACTACTGAAATCGAGAAGGAAGAGATACATGGGGGTTCGAGGGAAAATGCGCTACCCCGTCATTTGAAAAATTAAATAAACCGAACATTCTGCTTCTGTGATTTTCTGCACAGCTTAGCAAACAATCGTAATTGAGAATCGTGTGTCCGGTTTTGTCCCGTTTTTTTTTTGTCAAAGAAATGTCACAATGTCCCGTTTTTTTAGTTTTTACAAACTGGTCACTTTACCTTAGTAACGCTTCTACTTTCATGACCCTCTATAACCTATTGCTATTCCTCAAGGAATCAAACACTTTATTGCAATATAACATTACGAAATTTTTCATATATTTAATATTATAATTTTTATAGTTGTACAAAATATGTTCATTCTTCGTGAGTGAAGCGTGTTTCTATCATGGTCTCCTGGTTGATTTTTTTTGCTTGATTTTCGGTCTAGGCACTAAATGCAATCTCAACGGAGAAAAAACACCCACATCACCAAAATAAATGAACTGCCCGTTCTTTTAAACTAGTTCGCTATAAAGAACGATCGATTAAAGAATCGTTCACATAGAAGAACGACTTTGCCCATTCCTAGTGCGAATGACACCTATCTTTTTTTTAATACAATAATTTTAACGAAAATAGCTTTATACCATTGAATTCAGTGTTTTCGTACCGTGTTAAGTATATTCGCGTCAATAAAATGATCCCCACCAACGTGGTCTGTTGCGTATTAGTGACTTTGGCAGTAAATAAAATGTGTAACTACAGCCACACGTGCTGATTGCGATGACGGAAGCCCAATTTAAGCGCCCAATAACAACGTGACACTTGCTTCGCGGATTTCCTTGGCCCATACATTGCACAACTTACCTGCCCCAATAACGTTTCGTGAAACAAATGCACAGATTGGTTGAAACGTATAGTACTTTATTATTATTCTCTTTATTCACAGCTTCCTGGTATTGTATAATCATACAGATATCAATCAAAGCATAATTACATTTTTTGGTTGGATAGAACTTGCAAACTACAAAATGAAACAACATATAAAATGGTGAAGCAATTATTTCATTACAAGTTCATTGTACAAATTATTACTCAATTGTATTTCCATATCAAACTTTACATAATTTCTACATGTTTCCACCCAATCATTTTCTGATCATAGAGCACATGTTAATGATTACAGCCTTCTGGATGTTGATCATTATATTTTTATTGATGTTCAGTATTTCCAATTCCTTAATGGTGACCGGGTCGGCGTCAGTGCCTGACAATACTATGAGTGTACGGTCGGTGATGTGGCGATGATGTAGTGACGTAGTGAAATGAGAATAAATTCAAATAACAAAAATAAAAATAGTATATTGAAAAGTTACAGACTAGTTACAATAAATTGCTAAATTTAAGCACTCCGGCAACCTTTTCCTTTCAGTACCCTGCTTTACCGCAGACAAAAAGCCACGCGTGATGCGAGCTGTCGGACTTCCGTCCCGTGACAATTACCGTCACATGGCCTGACGCCAAAATTTAAACCGGTCGTGGCGACCGTGTGCCTACAGCACAGGAGATCGTCTGGCCCTTACTCTCCGGACATCTCGCCCACGCTCCTACACTCCTTGTACAACGTACACGTACAACGCTCTCCGATGTAAACTGAATGAGAACGCGGACGCAGATGGCGCCGCGTTAAATAATTGGAGCCTACACCCCCACCACACAAGTTTCCTAGGTAGGCTCGCCTGCCGTTCGTTGGTAAGCGAGGGCTCGCTGGCAAGCATCGTAGGAGGGGGCTACACCCCCACATACAAGATTCCCAGGTAGGCTCGCCTGCCGTCGGTAAGCGAGGCTCGCTAGCCAGCTTCCTAGGAGTTTACAGCCTAAGGTTATTTTTGGCTCTGCCACGCTGTCTGCGTCAACTGCCAGAGTGCCGGAAGTTCAGGCTCAACCCCTTCCTCCCCCTCAGCGCACTTTCACCGACGTAACGGTTCTGGCCCTCGTGTTAACGACGCCACAATGTGTTCGGGCGGCAGCGCGGCGGCGAGGCGAGGCGGTAATGCATCCACTGGCGCCCCCCCTCCCCCCCCGTTAGCCAGAGAAACGCCCTCCTCCCCGCCGCGGAGTGGCACGTCTACTCGCTGTCGTCTCCTCTATCGGAATGACCGTGCTTGCGCGTCGCTGCTACCTCCATCAGTTTCGCGAGTCACGTGGCCCTCCTCCGCTTCCCCTCCCCCGTTTTCCTACGAATGGCGGGCCCGCGTCACGCGGGTAACAAAATCCGGTTTGTCTATCATGCCATCCCTTTGAATTTGCTGGTCGTACAATTGTACAGAGCCCAACAGATGTCACTGGTTTTGGTGAGTGTTGGTACCAATTGGGGCATGTGATTGTGACTTCTAGGGCGGTAGAGATCTGCTAGTGGAGGCAACTACATACCCTGCCTAGTCTTTTCAAGCATTCGGTCTTTTCGAGAATTGGACAAGATGAGACGATACAATCAATGATTTCTACTTGTCCCTGGTAGATGCTGCATTTATCATCTTGGGAAATTTTGAGAATCGCTTTATCAAAATGCGTTCTCAACGCCTAATCCTGAGCAGCTATGAGAATGGCTTCCTATTCTGGCTTCATTCTTCCCCTTTTAAGACACATAAAATATTGATCTTTATTGATCTTCATCTTGTCCATTCTTTTTAAATATTGCCCGTGGAGTGGTTAGCCTCTCCATGATTTCTTTAACATTTTCTGTGACTCACATTTCATGTTTAGTAGCGTCAGCATTTCAGCGTCTGTGTTATTCTGAGTGTCTTGCATAGTTTTCTCTGCAATTCTTCTTGCTACACCAACAATGCCTCTGTTTTCCAGTTTTCGGTCAGATTTCATGACCTGCCTCATTAGAGGGTCATCTTGATGACTGGTTCCTTACTTTCCCATCCTGACTATTGAACTGTGCCAGGAGGCTTCAATTTGTCTGAGGTCTCTTCCTCCTTCCTTATGTGATACATGAAAAGGTGGGCAACATGATGCTTTATAAGCAGTTTTCTGGATTGCTAATTCATGATTCGAATTTCTGGCTCAGTCCAGTCCACGAGTCCAAAACTGTGCTCTGCTACAGGCACCGCCAAACTACCTATTGCAGACATTTTATTCCTGGAGTTCAGAGTGGACTTTATGACTAGTCTCACTCTTCTATAATACTCCTACGAATTCTCTCTTGCATTGTGCCGTTCGAGATGGTCTCACATTATTCAATGCACTGACATTTGTAAGTTTTACCTGTCTCAAGACATTGAATCACAGTATGCATATCAACTTCAATGCTCTCTGACGTCACTTTGTCCCTCTTTAAATTGATTTTGGCGCACATGTCAAGACCAAACTCCATGCAGATGTCATTGCTGAAGTCATTCCCAACAGACAGCATTTGAAAGAGAATCGCTTCTTTCTTAGCAAACACTTTAAAATCATCCATGTCGAATAAATGTGATACTGGCTTTCATCACCATGGCGCTTGTAACTAGAGTCAGGTTCCGGCAACTGTCTAGATAGTGGGGTCGAACTAATGCAAAACAGCAGAGGGAATAGCGAATGTCATTGAAAAATACCCCTGTTAATCAAATACTTCTTGTTTCTACTGCTTCCTTTCCGCTGTATATTAGTAACCTGGTACTCCACGACTTCATACTAGCCTTGCAAAACTCAAGTTTAGGATGAAATACACATATCTCCATAGCCTTCAAAATCCAATCGTGTGGTACACTGTCGAAGGCCTTCTGGTAGTCAATTCAAGCCATGGTTAAATTACGCTTTCGTTTCTCTAAATCATTCATGATGACTTTATTTAGTAATAATATTTCTTTGCAGCCATAAATATCTTTACTATTATTATTGTTATTATCATCATTATTATTATTATTATTATTATTATTATTATTATTATTAAGTATACTGAAGAATTTCTCAAAACTCTTCTTCCTATAACATAATACACCTTATTCTCCCCCTCTAAGCATATACTATTGCTATATATAGTAAATTGCTTTCTCTAACACGAGGTGTAGCCAGATTCCATGTATTCTCGGTTTTTGACACCGGAGAACCGATTGACCGCTAAACGTCTTTAATTGGCTGTCCGGGTGACGCCGCGTCCATGGCAAAGGTGCCGACGTTTCGATCGCCATTTTGCGACCTTCCCCCAGGGCGTAAAGCGCGGAGACTACTAGGGCGTAAAGCACTACGCCCTAAGGAAGGTCGCAGAATGGCGACCGAAACGTCGGCACCTTTGCCATGGACGCGACGTCACCCGGACAGCCAATTAAATATTGACTCCGGTCGCCGAAGCCTACGTTCTCGCTAAACGTCTGTCTGACCGTCCGCCCGTTCAAACGCTATAGCCGGGTAGGTTGATATTCCCAGATTGATGTGAACGAACTCAAAGCACAGGGAGATTCAAACTGATATTTTGGTTTTGGGTGTACTTTACATGAAGCCTCAAAAACATTTTCAGTTTTCTCTAACAGGTTCCAAATGTTTTGAATAAACTTTGTTCTCGGAAAGCGTAATGAAAGGTTGCTTAACAGAATGATGCAGGTCTCATGCTTGTTTAAATTCCAGAATTTGCGAAATTTGCAAAAGAGTAATTTTTGGGGTGTCATTATATTTAATACGCCATATTTAAGATAAACTTTTTTTCTTAATGAAATCTGTTCTCTAAAGACATATCTTGAAATAAGGTCAAGTTTAGTTTTTGCAAAATATGAATAGTTCTCGATCTGTGGTCAGCAGACTCTGTTCAAATTGATATGGTTGTGTCAATTTTGGAGAAAATTGTCAGAACAGTTTAAACACTAATGTTGACTAGTCATATATTTTATAGAGGAGAAATACAGTATTCTAGAAAGGTCTATGTCTTCTCTCACGTTCAAGTTTTCAGTGTCAGGGACTAACAACACGTGGATCTAAGAATAAAATCAAATCTGTAACACCTGTAAATAAAAAGGACTGAAATTATCAACGAATTCTTTAGTATCGTGCAATAGGTGTGTGAAGTGTGCAGTATGAGTAATGTGCAGTAGATATTGCAAAAACTTTTTAAAATGAGGCTAATGACCTAATAGTTAATGCGACAATAAATTAATGAACTTTAAAAAAAGTGGATTCTGACTACACAGTGTTAGTTGAAGGAATTGACTATATAAATGCAGCAGAATTATTAACTTTTGTGGCATCAGGGTCACACAAAATTAGTTTTTCTGTCGAATAATCGCCAGTTTTGCCATATTACAATACTTTCTCTACAGTCCAAATAAGTAAAGAGTAGGCGAGAAATAAAAATTCACACTTCAAATCTACTTACAGTATGATGTTCCTATTGATATAACTCTTATTCTAAGTATCTTGGATGTCACTGAGAAATGCTGTTTCAAAGTATTTCAACTGAAACTATGTTGGCTTGATTTTGGTAAGTTGTGTTTGTTGATAAATGTTTGTAGCGTCGCGAGATAAGTTCTTTGAAGCTTCTCTTTCTGAATCAACTGTTTATTCACAATTTGTTGAATTAACAAACATCCGGTGAATGATTGTAGAATGAATCACATTACTGAAGTGTTGTTCTCTGACAACTCTTCATTTTGAGATGACTACATTACATTATATGATGATTAATTACCATATTCACATAGTCGGAATGCTTTGTTTTAAGCCATTAATTTACAAATGTTTAATTATTGGACACACAAACGTTTTGTAATCCTGATAAAAATTATACAATTTTTAAACAAATGCAAACCTACAAACATTTAAATGTACATATATTTAAATTAGTAATAATAATTTCAACAAGATTCATCAACATCTTTCAAGACATCATTTACGTGTACGGAAATAGGGAATGTTGAGTCTTTTCGTACCGTAACTGCGAAATGTTTTTTCTGTCAATCCGCCATTTTGAGCTTTGTGACATTTTAATATTCCCATCATTGTTTACTGCTTTAATCTTGCCAGAGGATTGGAAATAATTTCTTAAGACCCTAACTGGTTGAACTGAAAATATATAAAATAACGTGACAGATATCAGGAATGTTCCCTTGTTATGAAAAGTATTAGGCGGAATTACTTTGAGTGCTTAGGGAAATGACTTCCCGTAAATCTGACAACAGTGTTTTTGCATTGAGTGCCAAATTATTCCTTCTTTCGAAAGAATATTCTGGCCAATTTAAAGCCAAAACCAAGTGTGTAACGTGGAATTCGTTCATTCAAGTAAATTAAGAAGCTGAAAGAGTGGATATGGCATCAGTCAATAATGTAAGTTCCTTTTATAATGCTCTATTTCCAGTTAAAACCACGTTCCAAACTTTTTTCATGGTATGACCATGAACACATGCACATCTTACTAGATAATCTTGGAATGTAAAAACTTGTACTGTATTGGAATATACATTACTGCAATATTCGTTAATACTAATTTAGTAAAATATTCGAGAGGAGAGTGTTATATCAAAAGTATTGTTAAATCAGAGTATTTTATTTGTTGAACTTGAGAAGTGTGTGGGACTTTTTGAATAACTATTTTGTGGTTTCGTTCAGCAGTATTTTTGCTACTGGAGGCAACTAATATTTATTTATATTATTAGAGCAATATTTTCATTTTATTTTGTTACACAATATAATTAATATTGGTATTTTCATGTTGAATTAGTTGACCAATAGTATAATATTAAAACTAGCATTCTTGACGAAGAGAAAAAATATTGAACTTATGTGTATTTCTGTGCAGAATTATTTAACCAGTATCTTCCAATTTGTTTATTTTGGGCAATAATAAAAAATATATCAAACGTATTATCTAGAATTTAATTTAATATTTCACTTCCCGAAGACATTTCACTTTCTTAATTTCATACATATATGTTGGTTATAATATTTTTACTTTACACAATTTAATACTTTTATTCGCTAGTGTATAACATAGCAGTGAAATATGTAATTCTTCAATAAATCTTCATTTTATATGCCTTTGAAATATTTGGCCTTTGAATTTGTACCTCCATTTTCCTCCAAGGTGCGAAGTTTGGTTTTTATACACCTCAGTGTAGCATCACAAGAAAACAATTACACGGACTGAGATCTCGACTTCTTCCCGTCTCTCCAGGAAGCCAATGCCCAGGAAATATCTGGTCCAATCATTCGCGAATAATCAGAGGGGTGGCATTATCTTTAAGTCACCATTGATTCACCAATTTCCGTTCTTCGGTCACAATCTTCGAATTTCAACTTCTGAACTTCTCGGATTTCCATGGGGAAAACTGAGTTCTTATTTAAAATGCGCATGATGGTTCCACCGGTAAATAGTTGAACTTAGTGAAGGAGGATATTTGAAATCCTAAGAAATATTTCATATTATGACTTTGTTTATAACTTGAAATGGTTAATGTTTTGCAATTTCATCTAGCATTAACTAGTGGTGCAAAACAGTAAGAATTTTCTCGACCATATTTTCACACAAAATTACGCGAAAAGTATGGTCAAATTTTCGAAAATTTGAACATGACCTTATTTTAAACTCTGTAGTTAAAGAATATTCGTCATTACGGAAAGTTCTTTAATATTTGAGTGACAAAAAGTTCAAAAAATTAATATTTTACTTTAAAAAATTTTTGAACTGTTGCAATTAAAAAAACGTTTTTTGACGAACATAAGTCCTGCACCATTCTCTTAAACGTCCTTCACACAATCCAACAAAAAACATTTACTAATAACTAGTACTTAAACTTTTTTTTTTGAAAATTTGCGAAGTGTCACAGGGGCTTCATGTAATGTACCCCTAAAATAAAAATAAAAAGTTTCAAATTCAAGGGATACAGCATCATTCAGATCGATTGGAGAAGATCATTTTTGGAGAAAATCAGCTGAACGACGTATGCGCTAGCGTTGTGCACAGACGAACAGACAGCTTTTGGCCTTCAATCGATCTTTCGGTGTCAAGGACCCACAAACTAGGGATTCTGGCTACCCCACGTGTTAGAGGGTTTTGTTTTCTATATTTAGCAACTGAATCAATCCACAATTTTTCCTTACCGGGGCCGGAACACAAAATGTGTCAAAAATTGGTAGTTTTCTGGCGCACAAATACAATTGTTTCTCTTCTTACGTTAGTAAGTGAAAAAAGTAAAAAGTGACACATCTTCATTTTGTGAACGAATCTTTTCACTTGAATCGCAGATGGAGAAGAAAGAAATAGAGATAATATTAGTCTAAATAATTAAATATTTCTGAAGAGAAATGTGTTAGGGTATTTTTGTAGGTTGTCGAGTGTTCTCCCATTTATATGAACAATGTTGGCAACCCTAGGTAGCGGCCATTTTTGCGGCGGCGGGCGACGCGCTCAAGTTTCTCGGGGACCTCACCAAGTTGCTTCACTCCACGCCTTCTTCAGCTGCTGGGTGAGTGTATGTAGAACATTGTCATGCCCCCGCCATGTTGGATGGAGAAAGAGAAGGATTGCGGAATATTTTGGAAGTGGAACAATTTGACAATTTACAAAGATAACCAAGCAAAAATAACACCAGGAGGGTGTACAAAATCCAAAATTGTAAAGAAATGATTCATAAATACTTCAATGACTTGTGATTTCAATGCGATCAGAATTTTACGGATTAAAGAAGGTAGACGAATTAAGATATCTAATTGACATGGAACTATATGTTTAGGTATTCCATATTACGATGGACATACCCACTTTACCTTGTTTGAGATTTTTGAGAATTTCTAATTTTTGGTGCTTGTTCCGTCACAAATAAACAAAATAATTCTAAAATGTATATGATATGATTTATAATAATTAATTCATAACATTGTACTACATTATACACATACATTATAATTCTAAAACATGAACAATACCCGTAATTATTTAATTAGAGGTCGATTTGCCGTCGTCTTCTATCGTACTTGAGAATCCAATAGAGTTTTTGAAACCTTTCAAAGGAAATTGGGAGTGTTTATGCACCGTTTACTGTCTCGTGTACTCATCCTCTTCTACAAGCCATGAACTTGCCATGTCGCATCGTTTCACCCGAAAATTGTTGGCTTCTAATAATCGCATTAGTTTCAAAACTTAAGATTTTTCTTTGTGGAAGATCTATCATCACGCAATTTCAAGACAATCTCAGCACTCCCGCAACAACCCACAGTCTTCGTGAAAAACCTGACAACCAAGAACTATGAGCCTCGTGCGGTTGTCGGTACTGATACTTCAATCACCTACTGGATCAGGTCAGTGGGAAAACATGAGTGCGCTGCGTGTGCAGTCTGGTTAAGATGACGCCCCCCTAACCCGCTGTGAAGTCTCCAGTCGTTAGCACGTAACCGCGGGGGTTTCCAATCCTGCTGAAAGAAGAGGTGCTCAAAGGAGGCAATGGCGAAGCTTTGAGGGCCAATGGGAAGTCCGCCAATACAGAGCGCCAATGGGAAGCCCGAGATGCGCCAGCCAGCGCCGTATCACCGTCGGCCGCAAGCTCGCATCTTCCACACAGAACATGGTGTGAGCTCAATGCTCTCGGAAACGAAGAGAAACCGTCGAAGGAATGGTACTCGGCCTGTCACAGACGCCCATCGGAAAGCGCATGGGGAAAGATACAAAAATGGAACAGAGAGATATACTTGAGGAGTAGAAAAACATGTTTAACAAAAGTTTCAAAAGCTCCAAAAACTTGGTAATGCGATACATTACTCACATCCATTGAGCCTACGCTACTGAGTAAAGGTGTTTTATTTCAGAAATTAGTAATCGGATTCCGATAGTAATGTAGTATCGTAATACAAGGCCGGTGTTAGGTTACACTGGTATACAAGAAAACTTTTTCCTTTAACAAGAACAAAACACGCTGTGTCTGAAAGTTCATTCCCTTCTCAATCCAGATCTAATTTCAGAATTTCTGTATTGGCCTCAGTTAGTCATGTGATGATCGTTTTTTGCAAATGTACGTATGTCTCCTTATGTATTATATGTATCTGGCAAAATGGCACGTTCTAATAAGCACATATTCAAGTGTATACATTAACTACAACAACATAGATGTTAAGAAAAGTGAAGAAACATACATAGAAATATTTTCTTTCTGATTTCTTACGATCCTTTGCCTCATCATAAGTTTCAGCAGTAGTCTGATAATATTGTGTCACTCAAATTGCCTTGATAACGCTTTCCCATTTGAAGAATGTCTCGGTTGAACCCATAAGGGACTCGATATCTCTACAAAAAAGTATGTCACTTTTCTTCGAGAAATACTTTGACAAAGCTTCTTGGAGATCACGAAAACATTTAGTTTCGTACAGGGGAAAATATTTCATCCTTTCAGTCGTCCAGGTAAAGACTCAGATTGTTGTTTCGACAAATTTAAATCATGAACCAGATCATTGAGATCCCCTTAAGACAAAACGTGGTTTATTTGAATCAGAGAAGGCTTGAAATACTGGGTCAGCATGGATATCTTCATCTCTCTGATTCTGTCGTCTAAATGTTCTTCACTTTAGCTCATCTTCACTAATGATCTCTATTACAATGTCAGGGGCTAGCGATCCCGGCAATTCCTCACTATAACATACCTTGTCCTTGGAGCAAGTAGTAAATTCGAATATTTCACAGTTTTCTTCGTTTTGGGGGTGATTCCAACAATTTTGGTCTAACAGAAATAATATTTTGTTGTGTGATCCGTTAGTTCCCTTCAAAAAATGGGAGCCGGAAAGGGCATGGGTCGAGTACCTTTTAACCTACATGTGAGGTGTAAAACACACAATACACATCATACATGGGGGCCCATTTTAAATTCTGGGCGCCAAACAAACATCCGAAATTAAGTTCATAAGACTTCCTTATCAGAACATTAAGGTTTACTTCTTGCGATTTCAGAGTTAATTTTCCTCAGACTCAAAATCTATTTGGGCTAATTATACAGTTACGAGGCTTTATTTTTGTAAATTAATACAAAGCACGAACTTATAACAACAAGCAGTCACACCTAAGCACTTTCCTCGCTATGAGATCCCTCAGTGCTGGGATGTAACAGACAAGAAACACAACGCGATTCTATCTGTTCTAGCATTCATCTTAAAGACGGATCATTAAATGTGTTTCTGTTCAACTTTTCTAAAATATGAATGGACACAATTACACGGAAACCAAAGTAAAGTTCAGAGACGTTCATAAGATATCATCACGAGAATTTAATAGCTTCTATAATATCCTGAATGCAATATTATTGCAGATTTTCATAAATTTAAAAAAAATGCCTTTCGAGTAATTGCGGTTTAAATACGTTTTTTTATTGTTGTATGTCAAGTATAGCACGATATAAAATTAATATTTAATGTTTAATTTTACCACGTCTCTTATATATACTCAGAATTTTTAGAAGCGTTTATAAGAGGGCAAAAAAATTTAAGAATATAGGGGTTATCACAAGTAGTCTTAGATTTTGAGAGAGCGCATTGGTTGGCCGAATTCAAGTTAGAATAATTTCTAATATTAGGTACGGCCAACCGTTCGAGCGATATGGTACGAGTTGTACAAGAGCACATGCTCATAAAATTCGTACTTTTTTTGCCATTGCTCCAATTTTTATGGAGCATGTTTTGTCCACGCGGGGATTTTAAATACTAATAATCACAACAACAATAAGTGACATTTACCTCACATAATCACGGGAATAATAATTACATAACTAAATTAATAAATAATGACATTAATAAGTACATACGGCAATTAAATCTAATCACACCAATCATGCAGTATAATATACCTTTTATACCCTTTCGTCAAGGTGCTATAGTGCTATTCCTAGGCAAAGTTTCTTCGCAGGACGTAAGCATGCTGGCTAGGCGCATATTTGGGAGGTCCGAGTTCCAATCCCCGTGCCGACCATCGCGACCGGGGTTTTTGTCATCCAATCGAATGCTGGGATGGTTCAACTAAAAGGCCACGACTTGGAAACCGTCGCATGCCGAATTCGTTAACAGATGACCTCATGAAGATTAAGCGAGAATTCGTGACATCGCGGATTCCTGGATGGGTGACTGACTAGAGACAGGATCTAACAATGCGGAGGCCAATTGTCCTTTATGGGACATGTAATGGCTAAATACAAATAAAGTCCCAGTGCTACCGCCACGTGAGCAAATGTAGGAAAGTAGGATGTCTTCCTGTCCAGACTCATGTTATTTCTTTCTAACATACTACATTTGTCAAGAAGATATGTTCATCATATATTTTATCAGAATAAAGATAAAAAATACTGGATTTGAATAAATAATGAACACATACTTATTATTGTTCAGAATATCAACAAGACAAAAATGATAAAAGAATTCTATAAAACAATAATATTACTCGCGCAAGTTTTCTTGAGACACGAGCTCCATAGTTCTCACCCAGCGCTGAATAGCACGGCACGATGTGATACTTAGGTTCGACTCGGAACGGCTCGTACCAATTTACAATGCTGGTAACACTCACCTCGTACTTTCGAAACAATCGTAGCATTTCTCGTGGCAGGCTTTTGTGAGCTAAGTTAGTGCCCATAGTTGGTACGCCCTTAAAAGGGTCGTGATGCAGCCAGTGCCTTCCTCCCCCCGCATCCCCTGGGGGATATTAAGAAAAAAATATATTATGCATATCAAAGGTTTCTTCTTACAAAATGAATAATAATTTTATTAATAATACGATAAGTTCCAATAAGCCAAAATTTAAAAAATATATATTATAAAAAATGTGCCAAAATTGCGCCCCAGTTCGCCTACAGATAGCACAGCCCCTGTAGGTATACCAATGTTAAACCCTCCCATGTGCATCTTGAGACAAAGATGTTGTAGCTCTTCCCTTTTGCATTTCATACGATGTCTTAGCAACTCTAGTGTAACTATACTTGGGTTTTTATTTCTTGGCGCGTGGGGGATTGTCTTCACGATGGAATATCTCACGGCATTCGCGTCTTTCTCGGCGTGCCGCAAGAGGCCGCATGACCGCGACCGAATAGAGAAGCGTTGGAGGTCAGGCGACATCGCCAGCACTGCTCGATAAACTGGCAGCAAAGCCTAATTTCTGTTCAGTTCATGATAATGATGAAGCGATCAAACAAAATTTGATGATTTTGTTACAAACATTGATAGTAGAGTTCAAGAGAAATAAACTAGTAGTGTTGAAGGGAAACGTGTCCAATTGTATACAATTGTAAACCTCGACCAGAGTTTGAGAAATAAATCGTAAAATTTGATCACTAATTGTTGTATTTTTAAAAGTATTTTAAAATATTATTTTGTATCTAAATTGCTTTTATGAAAGTATTTTCTATTTGATATCTAAAATATTTTCGACGAAGTATTTTGTATCTGAAATACTTTTTTAACACGGCGAGTGCGAAACGCGATTTCTCGTACTTGTTTTTCGTGTGCGAAACATATGTAACGATTCGAAATTGTCTTTCGTCTTAGTTCACTATTTTCAATGTGTTACGACACTGACTAGAATCCATTTACTTTTATACAAGTAAGGTATTTCTAGTTACTTATTATTTCATTTATATTCCTTTATTTGACGCATTGCATTTCGCTCATAGCGTGTTAAAAATAGCATGCGCAGCACGAGTGCGAGGTGATTCACCCACTCCTCGCTGCGCCCGGACGACAAACTCGACTCGTGCGTGAATCACCTGTTTCGCGCCTTTGTTAGGCCCGCAACAGACTCCGCCGAGAGCTGCGTCGCGAGAAACGAGGAAAGAGGCCGGTAAGGCTGCGTCCACGCACTAGTCATGTCATTCGATGACTCGACATGCTTTATGTGCCACAAGCCGAGGGTGGTGGCAGCAGTAGCTACGAGATCAGCTGCGAGTCCCATTTCTTGTTTTATTAAATGCTCTTGTGTAATCTTTACCCCATGAAATCCTTGTTTCATTGCCATAATTATAAATCATATATTTGAGTTCGAATTGTCTAAAGAGAAACATATTACTGCATTGCATACAAATGATTATTTAATATAAAATCAGGAATGTATGTGAGGTATTATAGGAGAGAAGTAAAATCTGTGCATATTCTCTTGATGTCCATAATCTTTACCCCCCTCTGCTACTATATTTGTTGGTCAAATAATGAATGCGTGCATGATCAAATAATTCATAATAAAATTCACAATTAATATATTTATTCATAAATAATAAATACTAATTAAGAACAATAATAAATTAATTCAATTCTTTCAAAATACCCCTTCAGATTCTTGCTTCAAATTTTTTTATTTTTATATTACTCATTATGAACGGGTTTCATCCAAGTAAGACTATCTTCCACACGTTTTTTCTGGTTCAATTAAGCAATTAAAAATCTGGTTGCTTATCACATCTTTTACTGCTAAGTATTAAAACCTCATTCATTTCTATGCACTGTTTAGTATTTTCCTGCGGGAGCGAATGCCTAAACGCCGTGTCATAAACGAAGGAGTAGAAATATGTCCCAGAATACGTTTTCGGCTCCGCGGAGGCCATGGTGGAAATACATGGGCGAGTTCCTCCGGCGCACCGATTTTTGCTCGTTCTGCGCAGCGCCTCTTTTGCGTCAGGAACCACGTGAC